>CAIGQV010018202.1:3798184-3816261 GCA_903798115.1 Danio jaintianensis
TAGTAATATTCCTGTACATACACTTGTCAATTTGTATATTTGCATACACTACAACTTTCATTTTTTAAATATATTTATTATCTGTTTTTTGTCCTGTCTCTGTAATTTTGTTGCACTGTAGAAGCTCTGTCACGAAAACAAATTCCTCATATGTGTGAACATACCTGGCAATAAAGCTCTTTCTGATTCTGATTCTGAAAATCCATTTTGCTGATAATGTTTTTAGTCCTTTGGCAATATTACAGTTCAAACCACTGAAATAATTAAAATCTGTCATTTTAAAATAAGCAATAAGTAATTAAAATCTCTAATCTGATGGCTTAAAAACAATTAAATTTGTTCAAATAAAGTGCTTAGCAATGATTATTACTAGCTAAAATTGAGTTGACATTTACAGTAGAAAATAATCAAAATATATTGATAGAACTTAATCTTTACTTAATATTATTTATATACAATTTGACATCGTATTTTATCGCGTATGGCCATATACCCAAAGCACTTCACAATGATTAGGGGGGCGTCTCCCCACACCACCACCAGTGTGCAGCATCCACTTGGATGATGCGACGGCAGCCACAGGAAAATGGCGCCAGTGCGCTTACCACACACCAGCTATAGATGGAGTGGAGAGACAGTGATGGAGCCAATTTGGTGGATGGAGATGATTGAGAGGCCATGATCGGTAAGGACCAATGGAGAGAATTTGGCCAGGACAGCGGGGTTACACCCCTACTCTTTACAAGAAGTGCCATGGAATTTTTAATGACCAGAGTCAGGACCTCGGATTAACGTCTCATCTGAAAGACAGCGCCCACTGACAGTATAGTGTCCCCTTCACTTTACTGGGGCATTAGGACTCACACAGACCGCAAGGTTGAGCGCCCTCTGCTGGCCTCACTAACACCACTTCCAACAGCAACCTAGCTTTCCCATGTGGTCTCCCATGCAGGTACTGACCAGGCTCAGCCCTGCTTAGCTTCAGTGAGTAACCGTTCTTGGGCTGCAGGGTGATATGACTGTGGCCACATAATGAGTATTTCTAACGAAATTGAGTTTTGATATACTTCCAGTAGGAAACAATCCAAATATATTGATAGAACATGATCTTTACTTAATATTATTTGACAAGAAATGTACAGTTTTACACCATCTTGCTTATGTCTTTAGTACTTCGGCAAAATTACAGTATAAACCACTATAAGTTAAAATAAATAAAATATGTAATTGAAAAAAAAAAATTAACAAAGTAATTAAAATCTGTAATCTGAGGGTTTAATAAAAATCTAAATATTGTGAAAATCACCTTTAAATTTGCTCAAATAAAGCGCTTAGCAATGTTACTAACTAGAAATTTTGTTGATATGCTTACAGTAGGAAATGATCAAAATATATTGCTAGAAGATCTTTACTTATTATAATGCTTTTTGACATGAAAGTCAAAGTTATAATTTAAACATTCAATGGATTTTTGGTTATTGCCACACACAAAACAATTGTAATAAAAATAAATTTTATTTTTGATGCACTTTTCTTAAACTCAAACGATGCTTCAGAAATCATTCTAATATTCTTATTTAATGCTCTAGAAACTATTATTACTATTAATGTCAAAACATTTCTGCTTACAACTAGGGCTGCATGATATTGGAAAAAAGTACATGAGCAATTCCAGCGTTATGGATGTGACATTTGCAATAAAATCTTAAAACATAAATTCACAGAGAATGTAAACGTTAACTTTATACTGAAACATTGTGTTTAGTTGTTTTGGAAAATATAAACAAGAGTTATGGGATCAGAAAAATAGCAATCTGTAGCCATTTCTTATATTTTAAATAATGGAAATAAACATGCGTTATGGATGTGACCAAAAAAGTCTGCGAGTTTACAGTCTACAACACACTTTGTAGAAATTCTGTGAATTAAACTGCACAACCCAAAAGAAACAATGCTAATCAAAAGGATGAGAGTTGCTCACTATAGAACAAATATAATTGCGTATTTTTACACTACTGTCAAATACAAGTACACAAAAAAAAAAAACTTAGAAAGGGTTTCGATATTTTGGTAAAACCATCATTTTTTTCCATTGCAAGGCTGACATTTTCAAGGAATTGCTCACAGTGCAACATTAAAATGCTATTTATATTGCGAGATAATTAATAATTTGAGATTTATTGGGATGAATTTGTAGGAGAGTGCATAAAATATAATAAACAAATTACAGAAAGAGATAAATAAATCAGAGTAAATTTGCAAATGAAGGAGTCTAACAGTATACAGGTACAGAAATAAAATAATCAAATGGACAATAACACTGCATATTCTTCATTCTAAGTAATTAAATACAATTAATCTTTGTTAAAGCTACAAAAGTTAAAATTCCTTGTGCTCAAATGGCTTAAAATATTTACTGAAGGCCTGCAAAACACAAGCAATTGATAAACTTTCACTTTATTATGGTTTACCTGAAATGACTCAAATTCTCATGTGTTCTGAACTGCTGTACCTGGTCAACTATAATCCTGACTCCACATTGCACGTCCTGCGATGTGACTATTGCGTATTCACACATTGCAATATCAATGCTAAAACAATATATTGTGCATGCAGCCCTACTTACAACCATAAACGATACTATTTTTAAAAATATACCTTGCAACAGAAGACTGCTTTTGTGCTCCAGGGTCACAAATATTACCAATCAAAATTCACCTGTTTTTGGTCCCACTTGAAATCAGGCAGCAAAATGAAACCAGCATCAGGGTCTGGATCCTCAAAAACGATCCGATCTGCCTCCGCTTTCTTCTCTAATATGTTATACACCCACTGGAATCACAATAAAAGCTCTGCCGTTATATGCGACACACTGAAATGAAGGGTCAGACGGGACTGAATCCTCACCTGCACACTGAAGCTCTGGCTGCTGATGTACGGTAAGGTGAGGTTGCGATAATCTTCCCCTGATTCTTCAAGAAGAAAAACCTCCTGGTGCAAATACTTCTTAATATGCTTCTCCGTCGCGGGGCACATTACTGTTGTTTTGATTTCTGTTACAAACAATTTAATGGAGTTTTGGTTTAATAGGTGGTGGTGTGTCATTTGTATGTTCTATCTGATGGTTGTTAAGCTCAACAAACTCTCATGAAAGTTCTTCATAAACTATAGTTTTACAGTTATTTTAAGAGTAATATTATTCAATACATTGATCCTTTGTAGAGTACTGATGAAAATGTGTGCATAATACCAAATAAATCAATGTTAGACAGGAGGTAATATAAAATAAATTGATATTAGAGTGGAGGTTAGAGAAATTCTGGCATTATTAAATTCAGAAAAATATTACATGTAACTAAAATGTAAGCACATTTAATTTAAAATTTTATTATGTATATACTATTATTATATATTTTAAGTCATAATTTGTAATCAGCATGTGACAGTAAAAAAAAATAGTATCACAAAAGATTTCAATTAAAAAGAAAATATTTCTATACATCAAAAAATCCTGAAAAAGAAGTATTATTCATGGTTGTAAGCAGAACTGTTTTGACATTAATAATAACAATAATAACAACAACAACAACAACAATAATAATAATACCTAGAGCAGTAAATAAGCAAATTATAATGATTACTGAAGCATCATTTGACATCAAAGCTGCATTTTCACCATCATTACTCTAGTCTTTAAACCTCAGGAGTTATTTTAGAGTAACATTTTTCAATATATTGATCCTTCGTAGTGTACAAATAAAAATGTGTGCATAATATTAAATAAACTGATATTAGACAAGAGGTCATATAAAATAAATTGATATACGGATCAATTGAAGAGGAGGTTAGAAAAATTCTGGCATTATTGAATTTGGATAAAATACTAAAAGTAATTTAAAAATAAGCATATTTACTTTAAAATCTTATTATGAAAAAAAAAAAAAATAGCCACAGAGACTCAAATCTCAAAGGAAACCAAACAATAAATAGCAAAAGAATATATATAAATACCAAAGATTTTAATTATTCACTCAAAATTTTAGGGTCATAAAGATTACAGATATTTTTAAAGAGTCAAAATTTGTAATCGACATCTGACAGAATTTTTTTTATAATAATAATAATAATAATAAGTCACAAAAGATTTCCATTTAAAAGAAAATATTTCCATACATAATAAATCCAGAAAATTAGTATCATTCACGATTGTAAGTGGAACTGTTTTGACATTAATGATAATAATAATAACAACAACAACAACAACAACATTAACAATAATAATAATAATATTAATAATAATAGCTAGAGCAGTAAATAAGCATATTAGAATTATTACTAAAGCATCATTTGACATTAAAAATTAAAGTAATGATGGTGAAAATGCAGTTATTGTAGAGTAATATTTTTCAATATATTGATCCTTTGCATAACATCAAACCAATTGATATTAGAAAAGCAGTAATATAAAATAAGTTGATATTAGAGTGGAGAGTAGAAAAATTCTGGCAAATGAAAAAATTACTTGCTGAAAAATATCAATAGCATATTTACTTTTTCAATATTAAGTTTTTATATTAAGATGTAATATTTTTTCATATTAAGAAAAACAAAATTGCCATAACAGACTCAGTAAAAAAATATATAATAATATTAATAATAATAATAATAATAATAATAATAAAACAAAAGAATCTGTCAAATGCAAATCAAATAATAAAAACTAACAAATATAATGTAAACTACCATTAGATTTTTTGGGGTCAGAATGATTATATATACTTTTTTAATAAAGTCAAAATTTGTAATCAGCATGTGAAGTAAAAATATATAATAATAATAATAATAATAATAATTAGTCACAAAAGATTTCCATTTAAAAGAAAATATTTCTATACATCAAAAATCCAGAAAAATAGTTTCATTCGTGGCTGGTCAAATGGACCAATTTTGATGTTAATAATAATAATAATAATAATAATAATCGTTTCTACAGCAGTAAATAAGCATATTAGAATGATTACAGAAGCATCTTTTAACACTGAAGGCTGGAGATATGATGGTGAAAATGCAGAAAATGGTGAATCACATTATTAAATTATATATTATATGCTTCCCAGTGATGGGTTGCAGCTGGAAGGGCATCCGCTGAGTAAAACATATGCTGGATAAGTTGGCGGTTCATTCCGCTGTGGCGACCCCTGATTAATAAAGGGACTAAGCCGAAAAGAAAATGAATGAATGAATATTAAATTACATTTGAAAACATATTGCAATGTGTTGTGGTCTACCGTTAAGTTGTGGCGGTGCGTGCAGCTGGTATGTGCTGTACACGTCATTCTGCATCTCCAGCTTGAGTTGACTAGTCTTCAGTAACTCAGACAGCGAGTCCTGCCTGAACGGAGATTTCTCCAGGATCACAACAGCATCCTGATCCTTCACCTAGAAAACACAATAAAACATTCAACTCCTGCAGCGTTTCAAATTATAGTTCTGATGTATTTGCACTATTTGTCCTAGAAATAAAATGAATTTGCGAATATAAAACCTACTTTACCTCAACAGCTTCTACCAGCATAACACAACCGAGTAACAAAGAAGCAAATAAGTAAATAGTGTTATGTAACGAGTAAAATAGTAGTCAAGTGCTGATATCCAAAGGAAAGTAAACTGAATCTATAGTAGTCGCTAGGCGTTCAATTTAAAGATTTGATAGTCAGTGTTTTGTGATGATAGTTGGTAATTTCCTACAGTGATTTCTGATCAGTTTCCTGTACACACACACACACACACACACACACACACACACACACACGAAAAAAGAGACACATACACATAACGTTATACATACACAAACACATAACATTACACATACACACAAACACATAACGTTACACGCACAAACACAACGTTACACACACAAACACATAACGTTACACACACACACAAACACAACGTTACACACACAAACACATAACGTTACACATACACACAAACACAACGTTACACATAATAGACATACACGTTACACACACAACGTTACACACACACACACATAATGTTACACGTACACAAACACATAACGTTACACACACACACACACACACACACACACACACACACACACACACACACACATACAGACCTTTCCGTGAATGAAGATGCTCTTTTCTCGTGGACTATCGCGCAGAATGCGGGTGAGCTGGAAGTCTGCGACCGGACTGTCGGCCGACTGTTCCCCCGCATTTCTGTTCTCATCGTCCGCATCAGTTTTCGGTCTTTTTGCAGCGCTTTTACCGTCCTTCCCGTTCTCGCTTTCCGCCATGATTGACCGCGCTGAAAACCAACCAATCGGAGTTGGTTGCACGGAAGAATAAACCACTGCGCATGTCTCACCGAACGCATCCTGATTGGTTAGCCTGGACCTTGGCGTACCATGTAAACAGTCTCTGATTGGCTGAACATGTCAGACACGTGCTGCTGAATTACATATCTTTTGTAACGCAAGAGAAGTTGTTACAAAACGCAAAACAGAGCTCACGTAATCGGAAAACTCGTAAGTATATGATAAATATACGGATGTATTCTTAATTAAAATAGCTAAAGAGCATGCAGAGTAGAGTTATAATGCATTGTTGTCTTAGAATGTCTCTATGTTTGATTACATAGACGCAACCGAGCGAGGAAAATGTAATGTACGAGAAACCTAAACATAATGAACGATGCACTGGTAAAACGTTGAATCCAAAATAATAATAATAATAATAATAATAAGAGATAAAATAATTTTACTGTATGAGTTTTCTTTTATATTTTCTTGTCCTTTTCAGGAAATTTGTCTTGGACTTAATACACATAAAACAAAACAAAAATAAATAATAACGTGGGTCAAAGTAAAAAAAAACGAAATGTCTGGCATGTTTGGAACATTTATCATTTGGTAGTATATTAAAAAGACATTTTAAGGATTATGTTTATCAGCAAGAAACAATATATAAAAACTATTCTTTTATTCTTATGTGTTTTAATATTGAGGTAAAGTTGGTTTTATATTCACACATTCACACTTTCTCCTTAATAAAATTTCACAAAAATATTCTTTGCAAATTCTAAATGGTGAAATCATATTAGCAGCCAATGACTATCAAAGTACAACATTGTTCAAATGACAAATAAATAGTGCTAATGTTGTTTTCAATTCATACATGTGATTTCAGACCCAATTTTCAAAGTACCATGGTAAACAATATAGGGAGCATGTCACAAGTTGTCAGTGAACGAATGTGCGAATATAAAACCAACTTTACCTCAATGTTTTAATGTAGGTCCGAATAATAACGTTCAGTTTTTACTAGTATGTCTGTTACGCTGAACTAAGATGAAACATTATTTCACCTATATATTTGACATTTTTCTTTTCCTAAAGTTATTTAAATCATTACAGTTGACAAAAACATTCATTTATTATGCTTAATTTCTTATGGTACTTAAAATGGTACATCTTATATACACGCTGTTACAACTGCGTCTCAATTTCTAATAATAAGCAATGTTGATTGCGGTCAGTTTCTGAATTTACCTTTTAAGTGGGAGATCATCACTGATTCCCCCTCCCATGACATGTATAAAGGAAGAATGTCAATCAAAGTGTTTCTGCAGTCCGTTTTTATGAAGTGTGATTATAAAAAATAGAATTAATGATTTTTTTACCATCAGAAGCTGGCTATATTCACACACTGTTGCCACACAACTGTGTTCAAACTCCTTATAAAAGTGATTTTTGCATAATAGGTGCCCTTTAAAAGGGCCAGTTCACCCAAAAGTACAAATGTACTCATTTACTCACACTCAAGTGGTTCTAAACTTTATTTCTTCTGTTAAACGCAGAACAAGATATTCTAAAGAATTTTGCAAACCAGCAGCCATTGATATCCAAAGTCAAAAAAACAAAACAATACAATACTATTGAAAGTCAATGGCTGCTGCTTTCCAACATTCTTCAGTATATCTTTCTTTGTGTTCAACTGAAGAAAGAAACTCGAACAAGTTTGAAACAAACTTAGCTATTAGCTATCATAATATCCAGTAAAAATTAAAAGATGCAGTAATGAAACTGTGGTATGAACAAATATATAGGTCACTGCTTGTACAAAAAAATGTTTAGATGTTTTTAATGGTTCAGGTGAAGGTTGGTAGTTCATTTCACCAGCGAGGAGCAGAGATAGTAAAGGATTTGAAAAGTGACTGTTTATACTTTTATTTTATTTTTTAATTATTATTTTTAGGGGTTTTTCACCTTTAATTGGGATAGGATAGTGGAGGTTACAGACAGGAAAATATTGGAAGCAGAGAGAGAGGGGAAGGGTCGGCAAAGGACCTCGAGCCGGGAATCAAACTCTGTTCGCTGTGAGCACCACAGTGCTATATGTCAGCGCACTAGGCTATTGGCGCCGACGAGTGTTTATACTTTTACTTATATGTTTACTTCAGTCAGTCAGTCTTTATTCATTTCCCGAAGGCAATTTAGTTGCAGCATACAAGCATGTCACACATAAAACACAAAAACACATTGTACAATATAAATCTACCCTAAATAAAAAAAATCTTTAACTTTACAGCTGAGGGGATAAATGAAAGTTTGTACCGATTTATTTTACTAATAGGAGTTCTTTATCGAAAACCAGACGGGAGAAGATAAAACTCATGGTGCATAAGACGGGACTCAAAATACTCTGAGCTTTACTCAAAACTCGTCTATGGTATAACTGAGCCACTTTGTTAGCTTTGAGAATACATGTGTGTAGACCAGGGGTGCCCAAACTCGCTCCTGGAGGGACGCTGCATAGTTTAGCTCCAACTTCTCATAACACACCTGCCTGGAAGTTTCTAGTATACCTAGAAAGAGCTTGATTAGCTGGTTCAGGTGTGTTTAATTGGGGTTGAAACTAAACTCTGCAGGTCTCCAGGACCGATTTTAGGCACCCCTGGTGTAGATAGACTTGTATAAACGTTCTATTTATACTAATTTTTCCATTGTTGTTTTGGGTTTTTCTAACTGTGTGGAGGTCTCCATATGCCAAAGGCGACCACGATGAGCCATAACACCATCCACTGGTTCCGCAAGGGGCTGCGTTTGCATGATAACCCTGCTCTGATCACTGCTCTGAAAGACTCTAGACACATCTACCCCCTGTTCCTGCTGGACCCCTGGTTCCCCAGCAACACTCGCATCGGCATTAATCGATGGAGATTTCTCATTGAAGCCCTCAAGGACCTGGACTTCAGTCTGAAGAAACTTAACTCCAGGTATAGAGTTTAAAGTCTGCGTGAACCAGAAATTGCTGAGATTTTTATTTCAGTATGCTGATGTACTTCCAACTGAAATCAAATATTAGGGGGTGGAGCTTTCTTTTGTATGTCATTCCCTCATAGCAAACTAACGGTAAGAGGGGCGTGTTTACGAATATTGCGGATGAAGCGTCAAACTGACATCAACAAAGAAGAACCACCACTCCTAACGCAGAAGCAAATGCTCAGACTTTGATTGAAGATTAACATTCATTCATTTTCTTTTCGGCTTAGTCCCTTTATTAATCTGGGGTCGCCACAGTGGAATGAACCGCCAGCTTTTCCAGCATATGTTTTACGCAGCGGATGCCCTTCCAGATGCAACCCATCACTGGGAAACACCCATACACTCTCATTCACACACACACTCAAACACTACAGACAATTTTACCCAATTCACCTATAGCGCATGTCTTTGGACTGTGGGGGAAACCGGAGCACCCGGAGGAAACCCACGCGAACACAGGGAGAACATGCAAACTCCACACAGAAATGCCAACTGATCCAGCCGGGGCTCGAACCAGCGACCTTCTTGCTGTGAGGCGATCGTGCTACCCACTGCGCCACCGTGACGCCCTGAAGATTAACAAAACAAAAATATTCAGTGGATTAATTGTTCACCTAAAGAATAACAATGTGAGCTAGCAAAATAAACATTGCACATTTTGCATACAAACTTTAGTGTGCTTTTTCTCATGCAACATGCTTATATCTCCATATATATTATCTCCAGGCTCTTTGTCGTCAGAGGGTCGCCCACAGAGGTTCTCCCAAAGCTCTTTAAGCAGTGGAGCATCACTCATTTGACTTTCGAGGTTGATACAGAGCCATACAGTCAGAGCAGAGACAAAGAAGTCATGATGCTGGCCAAGGATTATGGCGTGGAAGTTACTCCAAAGATTTCTCATACTCTCTACAACATCAACAGGTAACATGGTAGAATCTGTCAATTAGACTTTAATGAAAATTCAGATACTCACTTGCATTCTCAAACAGAATTATCGATGAGAACAATGGCAACTCTCCTATGACCTACATCCGCTTGCAGAGTGTGCTGAAGGCCATGGGTCACCCTAAAAAACCTATTCCTGCTCCAACCAACGAGGACATGAGAGGTACAACAAGGATATGTTTTAGGACCGCATGTTAAATGATTTTATATTGTGTTTCTCTATTATGTAATGCTTGTCTTTCTGGAAGGTGTGTCCACTCCACTTTCTGATGACCATGAAGAAAAGTTTGGGATCCCAACTCTTGAGGATCTTGGACTAGATACGTCATCCTTAGGCCCAGATCTGTTCCCGGGTGGTGAACAGGAAGCTCTGCGCAGACTAGATGAGCACATGCAGAGAACGGTACAAGCCCCCAACACCTTTCACAGACAGCGGAAGCAGAAGTATAAAGCCTGACATATTAAATACATAAATAACCATAAAATATTATATACATGTATAAATAGAATAATTGTATAGAACTGAGATCAACATGTGGTGATTACAATGATAATGCAATGAATAATAATTACAATGATTACATTATAATGATAGCAGTAAATAGTAATATTATATTATATAATGCAGAGTTCCCACTTTAAGACAAATATCAAATCTCAGACTAAAAAGCTGAATTTCCATCTATTGAACAGAAAAACTGGTTACTGTTGAGCTTTATATATTAATAATATAATATTAAAATATGTTAAAAGAATAAAATAATATTAAAATGGTTTTAGCTTGAATATCATTTTGCATGACTTTAATAACCATTATGAGAACTGCAATAGATAATTTACCTCAGATCTGGTGCCACCATAACAATAGTCACGAAACAACGCAATATAAAAAATATATGGTACAGAAAAATAACATTTCAATAAATTCATTCATTATTTCATTTTCCTTCGGCTTAGTCCCTTATTCATCAGGGGTCCCCATAGCGGAATGAACCACCAACTATTCCGGCATATGTTTTACGCAGCGGATGCCCTTCCAGCCGCAACCCAGTACTGGGAAACGCCCACACACTCACATTCACACACACACACTCATACATTCATTCATTCATTTTCTTTTCGGCTTAGTCCCTTTATTAATCAGGGGTCGCCACAGCGGAATGAATCGCCAACTTATCCAGCATATGTTTTACTCAGCGGATGCCCTTCCAGCTGCAACCCATCACTGGGAAACACCCATACACACTCATTCACCCACATACACTACGGACAATTTAGCTTACCCAATTCACCTATAGCGCATGTCTTTGGACTTGTGGGGGAAACCGGAGCACCCGGAGGAAACCCACGCGAACACGGGGAGAACATGCAAACTCCACACAGAAATGCCAACTGACCCAGCTGAGGTTCGAACCAGTGACCTTCTTGCTGTGAGGCGACAGTGCTAACAACTGAGCCACCGTGCCACCCATTTTAATAAATGGAAACTGAAATTTAAAGTGACCAACAAAAATTCCATATATTCCATGACCTGGACAAAAATGCCCTCACTTTCAATGTCTGGAATAAACATTTTAAAATTCCAAAAATATTCCAGAAATTCCATGACTCGTGGGGACCCTCATACAGCTTATTTTTTGTTTTTGACATAAGTAGCTACAGCAAGCAAATATTCCATGTATGGAATTTTTTGTTACAATATAAAAGTCATTCTTGCCATTTAAGTAATATTTTTATTTTGACTTTTTTTCTAGAACTGGGTGTGCAAGTTTGAGAAACCAAAGACGTCCCCAAACTCCTTGATCCCAAGCACCACCGTCCTGAGCCCCTACGTCCGGTTCGGCTGCTTGTCTGCGCGCACCTTCTGGTGGAGGCTCACAGACGTGTACAGAGGGGTGTGTGCCTGCTTCAGTTACATAAGTGATGTGTCAACTTGATGTGTCATTGTGTGTGTGTGTGTGTGTGTGTGTGTGTGCGTGCGCGTGTAAATTGACAAGGCTGCAAAAACGCACAAAGATGTTTTGTTAGTTGTTGCTGTAGTATCTGATGCAGAAGCTGTAAAGGCTCCTCCCTCTTCTAGAAAGGAGGGGAGCAGCAGCATATTTGCATTTAAAGAGGGCCCATTATGCAAGGGGATTAAACATCGTTGTGTGGCTAAAGTCTGTGAATATAAGTAGATTCTAATGGTAAAAATTTATTAATTAAATTTTTTATAATAACACTTGATAAAAACAGAAACACTTTGATTGACATTCTCCCTTTGTACGGTTCTTTAGAGAAAGCCCTGCCCATTAGTGATGATGTCTCCCTTGGATCTGCCGCTATGCTGCCACATAGGCATTTGTAGCTCCGCCCTCTTTTGAAAAGAGCACAATCTCATTTGAATTTAAAGCGACAGACACCAAAATGGCACAATTAGGAGCAAAGCCTAAAAGGGTCAGTTTCAAAGAGTTATAAAACATTATTTGTGTGGTATTTTGAGCTGAAACTTCACATACAGACTCTAGGGACATCAGAGACTTATTTAACAACTTGTAAAAAGGGGCATAATAGGTCCCCTTTAAAAGTGACACACATAAATACAGTGTGGTATTGCTTCTACCCGAAAAGGGGCATTTACAGCATGCTATATTCAATTATTTATGAGGTGATTTGAACTGATATTTTATAGACGCATTCAGGACACACCTGAAGTTATTTCCTGTAAAAAATAAAGTATAATAGGACACCTGTACCTGTTGAAGATCCTGGTGTGGCTGAAAGTGTGTTGCTTTTTGCAGAAGACACACTCTGATCCTCCAGTTTCTCTGCATGGCCAGCTGCTGTGGAGAGAGTTTTTCTACACGGCTGCCGTCGGGATCCCAAACTTCAACAAAATGGAGGGAAACTCTGCCTGTGTGCAGATAGACTGGGACAACAATCCTGAGCACCTTGCTGCATGGAGAGAGGTAAAGTTAGCTTATAGTGCTTTAAAAATAATGCAAATAATTTTTTGTGGCTTTCAATATCTCAAATGGACCAAAACATATGAAGAGCTCAAATGTGCTGGAAATTAAGGAAACGCATAAACAGAAAAACACTAATAAACTGAGAAAAAATTTAGATAAACTGAGATATCAATTTGACAATTTACAAATTCTTTATACAAACAAGGAAACATACGACCAGGATGATAAAATAAACAAAAAAGTCATCTTTTAGATCTCCGACAACACCAACATCACTGACTCTAAACAGGGAGCAGTTGTATTCGTCACTTTTTTGGGGGTTCCGTTGTGGTCTGCGCTATTTGTAGTGCGTTTCTGTATTTGCATGTGTTGTGAGAATGGGAGTGCATTGTCAAGGTGGAAGATATTTTTCAGTTTGTTAGCGTTTTTGTATTTGCATGTGTAAAAATTGCATGTTTTGACTGTATCAGTATGTTTTTATATACAATACCTGACAAAAGTCTTGTCGTCGATCCCAGTTGTAATAATCATTGATCATTTGGAAAAGTGGCAGAAGGTGGATTTTTCCGATGAATCATCTGTTGAACTGCATCCCAATCATCACAAATACTGCAGAAGACCTATTGGAACCCGCATGGACCCAAGATTCTTACAGAAATCAGTCAAGTTTGCTGAAGGAAAAATCATGGTTTGGGGTTACAATCAGTATGGGGGCGTGCGAGAGATCTGCAGAGTGGATGGCAACATCAACAGCCTGAGGTATCAAGACATTTGTGCTGCCCATCACATTACAAACCACAGGAGAGGGCAAATTCTTCAGCAGGATAGCGCTCTTTCTCAAACTTCAGCCTCCACATTAAAGTTCCTGAAAGCAAAGAAGGTCAAGGTGCTCCAGGATTGGCCAGCCCAGTCACCAGACATGAACATTATTGAGCATGTCTGGGGTAAGATGAAGGAGGAGGCATTGAAGATGAATCCAAAGAATCTTGATGAACTCTGGGAGTCCTGCAAGAACGCTTTCTTTGCCATTCCAGATGACTTTATTAATAAGTGATTTGAGTCATTGCAGAGATGTATGGATGCAGTCCTCCAAGCTCATGGGAGTCATACACAATATTAATTCTTTTTCCACTGCACCGTGACTTTATATTCTATACTGTACATTATTTCTGTTCAGTGACAAGACTTTTGTCTAAGCAAAGTCAGACCTTACTGTCCTAATTAAATAATTAAAAATCAAGGCATGATCATATTTTATTTTGGTAAAATAAGCGTAATCTAGAGGCCTTTGACTTTCATATAAGCCACTTCTGATACCAAATGATCAACTAGAAGTTATTATATGTTGTTCCTAAAACTTGGATAAGCGACAAGACTTTTGTCAGGTAGTGTATAACATCGTTTTATGTATTACAGCTGACATGTTAACCTATGGTTGGATTGATAAAATCAATTTGTTTGATCTCCATTTTGATAAACTATATGTGTATAGTCTAAATGTTGACTCTGTGAATTCAGGCTCGGACCGGGTTTCCCTTCATTGATGCCATCATGACTCAGTTACGTCAGGAGGGCTGGATCCACCATCTGGCCCGGCACGCAGTCGCATGTTTCTTGACCCGAGGAGACTTGTGGGTCAGCTGGGAGGAGGGCCAGAAGGTTTGTGTTGGGTCTGTTTACCAGCTATGAAAAAACTGATAGTTCAGACCAAGGTTATTATAGTCTTCAGATTTTAATGAGTTTTTATTCCGATACTATTTTTAAACTTGTTGAACATATTAGTTTAGTTTTAGTTCAGGTCATTAATAGTTTTAGTTTAGTTTTAATTTTGTAAATATATTTTGTAGAACACATTTTATATATTTAGTTTCAATTTTACTTTTACTTTAGTTTTAGGCCCAATACCAATACTACCCCTTAGCCCTTCCGCCTACCCCTAGTTTTGCACGTTCATGTGAAGGGGTAGGGGTGTCCCAGTTCTCTTCAGCTTAAAGGCGTAGGGCTAAGGGGAAGAGCTAGATAGCCCTTGAAACTGAGATTTTTTTAGAACCACACTAGAAACCAAGAGGTACAAACATTTCCATACACCAGCTAAACGGCAACATGGCTGAGTCAGGAGTTGCACAAATTAGTATTTTTTTGGTATTATTAAGAATTTTTACAACAAACAAGCACATGTTTTAATACATTCATAACGACGTTCGTGTTTTACGGTCATGCTTTTTAAAAAACGATAAAAAAAATAACAAAATTTAGCGTTTTTTTATTTTTTATTTATTTATCTATAATCCATAACGATAACTCCAGTATAGCAGCCCCACAACATACTTTCACATCTGTCACTCGATGACACTTGAATACCCTGTCAGAAAAGTCTAGTGGCTGGGAATGACCTTTTTACAGTGTCTGATATAACGTTAATGTTGTTTTCTTGTGTTTACATAGATGAATATGGCCACGGTGTAAATACACAGTACAGTTACGAGCTTATTGCCACATTATATCATTATGATAACATGATATCGTTGCCTTCGGTGATTTCCTGAGGATAAATACCAAAAAAATATGCAACTGGAATAAGTACAGCAGTCGCCATCGTCGATCTCATATGAAGTAAGAGATTGCGATGACATATGATGACGTGTGCTGGTGTTCCGTTTCTTAGGGGTAAATTTGAAGCCCTTCCCCTTCACACTCTGTTTCAGGGGCCAAGGGGAAGGGGTACAAAAATAGAATTAGGATTGGGCCTTAATTCGAGTTTAAGAGTAAACAGAACACATCCAGTGTCGACCAGAGCAAAGTTTAGTGTTTGCACAGCTTACATTAACAATAAGTAAAGTAAATGAATAGTTTGAACAGACACTGAACTAAGAGTTAAGACAAATGCTGCGTCCCAATTCGCATACTATCCGTCCTAAATAGTATTTGAAAATAGAATTAGTATGTCCCAAATCATAGTATGTTGAAAAGAGTATGCCAAAGGTTCCTGGATGGTTTACTATTTCCGGTAAAAAAATGTAAGTGTAGAACCGTCCATACTCTAACCACTGATATTGCCCACAGTACATTGTACGTTGGATATGAATTCGATTAGAACTACAAACACGGGTGAAAAGTGTAAATAAACTACAAGCATGATGGATGAGCGCGAGACCAACCGTCAAGTAGAGAGACTTCGGTAAAGATGTTTGTATGACTGTTAATTAATATCTAGTCAATTGGATTTTCTGCTACAACAATACTGAACTTGTATAAAGATGTGTTTGGACATTAACGTCTGAATGCATAATTATCCAAAGACCTGAGGAGATTTCTCTGCATGAAAGACTTGTGAATAGCAGATTATCCTGCTGCTGCTTCTCCAATAAGGTAGGAAATTAAACAGGGCTCGTAACTAAGCAACACAGCGATCTGTTAACGAGGAAGTAGTATGTCCCAAAGCTTGCATACTCTTCTGTTACACACTCAAAAGTATATATTTTTCCTTCACAAAAAAGTACATACTTTTAAGGCGTAGTATAAGGATGCGAATTGGGACGCAGCTAAATTTCTTTATATTAAAGAGCATGTATGTAGTTTACATTTTTTGACAAAAGAAGATTTTTTTTTTGAGCGCTTATTAAATCTGAAAACAATTGCTATTATTTTGCTATCATAATTTCATTTCAGTTAGTTTTTCAGTGACTGTTGGTAGTTTGAGTTTTCCATTTATTGTGATTTATTTATTTTATTTAAGCTATAACGAAAATGTTTTTGGCCAGTAGTTTTAGTCTTTGATTATTAAAATTGGTTCAGATATCATCGTTAACCTGTTCACTGTCATCTGAAGGTGTTTGAGGAGCTGCTGCTGGATGCTGATTGGTCGCTGAATGCAGGAAACTGGCAGTGGCTCTCCGCCAGCACCTTCTTTTATCAGTACTTCAGAGTTTACTCTCCTATCGCCTTTGGAAAGAAAACTGACAAACATGGGGATTACATCAAGTTAGTTTTTATCTGCATTCTTAATATAGGTCATGTTTTTTTTTTATTATCCGATACGCGTTTTGTAAAATAGATTAGAATAGTTTTAGAATAGCTCGTTTCACAAACGCTGCTAGTTTCTGGTTCACTTTAAAGGTATAGTTCACCCCAAAATGAAAATGTACTTACTTCTGATGTTTTAATAATGTATTTCTTCTGTTGAACACAAAACCAGATATTCTGAAGCATGTTGGGGCCTTCAATGGCCATTGACATCCATTGTAGGAACAAAAAACAGCCATTGACATCCATTGTAGGAACAAAAAATACTATGGAAGTAATAGCTGTTTTTCCCCCAGCATTCTTCAAAATATCTTCCTTTGTATTCAACGAAAGAAAGAAAACTCAAACTAGTTTGGTGCGAGTGGAGGATGAATAAATGATGACCGAATTTTTATTTTTGGGTGAACTGTCCCTTTAAATTAACCCAGTTTATCCCACATTTTTCTATATTACAATTGTTAAATTAGGTGTTTTATACTTAATCACAATTGTGACTGATAGTATAACACATCGTTTCAGTTGAACAACTGAATTTCAGTGCAATTCGGACAATGCTGTTTCCCACCGGTCACAATTGTTTGCTTTATACTTACATTTATTCCATGTCTTTTCTGAACATTAATATTGTGGAGTGATCCATTTTTAATTTAGGGTCTACTATACATTATTTTTAAAGGAACCCTCCACTTTTTTGGAAATAGGCTCATTTTTCAAGTCACCTAGAGTTAAATTGTTGAATTTTACCATTTTTGAAGCCATTCAGCCGATATCTAGGTCTGGCGAGAGAACTCTTAGCTTAGCTTAGCATA
>CAIGQV010018202.1:3816271-3845148 GCA_903798115.1 Danio jaintianensis
TTCAAAAATTTTAAAACTCGACTGTTGAACTCTTAGAAGAGTTGTAAAATGAGCCTATTTCCAAAAAAAAGTGGAGTGTTCCTTTAAATAAAATTATAAAACGTCATTTGTACATCAGTGCAACAAATCTCTTATTTTATAGACTGGTTTGGCTCATTTTACACAAAATATGGTAATGTTGTCTTGCATGTCTTCCAGGAAATACCTGCCGGTGCTGAAGAAGTTTCCCGTCGAGTACATCTATGAACCCTGGAAAGCTCCTCGGAGCGTTCAGGAGAGAGCGGGGTGCATTGTGGGAAAAGACTACCCTCGTCCTATTGTGGACCATGATGTTGCCCATAAAAAGAACATTCAGAGAATGAAAGCAGCATATGCAAAACGCTCACCAGAAGGCAAAACCATCAACAAAGGTAATAGTTTAGACATAAAAATATTCATATTATTCACATTTTCACTCACCGGCCACTTTATTAGGTACACCTTACTAGTACCGGGTTGGACCCCCTTTTGTCTTTAGAACTGCCTTAATCCTTCATGGCATAGATTCAACAAGGTACTGGAAATATTCCTCAGAGATTTTGGTCCATATTGACATGATAGCATCACGCAGTTGCTGCAGATTTACTTACAGAATCTGGTGACTGTGGAGGCCATTGAGTACAGTGAACTCATTGTCATGTTCAAGAAACCAGTCTGAGATGATTCACGCTTTATAAAATATCCCCCACACCATTACACCACCACCACCAGCCTGAACCGTTGATACAAGGCAGGATGGATCCATGCTTTTATGTTGTTGATGCCAAATTTTGACCCTACCATCCGAATGCCGCAGCAGAAATCGAGACTCATCAGACCAGGCAACGTTTTTCCAATCTTCTATTGTCCAATTTTGGTGAGCCTGTGTGAATTGTATAGCCTCAGTTTCCTGTTCTTAGCTGACAGGAGTGGCACCCGGTGTGGTCTTCTGCTGCTGTAGCCCATCCGCCTCAAGGTTGGACGTGTTGTGTGTTCAGAGATGCTCTTCTGCATACCTCGGTTGTAACAAGTGCTTATTTGAGTTACTGTTGCCTTTCTATCAGCTGGAACCAGTCTGGCCATTCTCCTCTGACCTCTGGCATCAACAAGACATTTGCACCCACAGAACTGCCGCTCACTGGATATTTTCTCTTTTTCGGACCATTCTCTGTAAACCCTAGAGATGGTTGTGCATGAAAATCCCAGTAGATCAGCAGTTTCTGAAATACTCAGACCAGCCCGTCTGGCACCAACAACCATGCCACGTTCAAAGTCACTTAAATCACCTTTCTTCCCCATTCTGATGCTCTGTTTGAACTGCAGCAGATCGTCTTGACCATGTCAGTTGCTGCCATGTGTTTGGCTGATTAGAAATTTGCGTTAATGAGCAGTTAGACAGGTGTACCTAATAAAGTGGCCGGTGAAGGTATGCATGTATATAAACTGTGTTTCCTGACATTTTGGTTATGATGTTGATTCTTGTTCTTTTTTCTCCAGGTGAAAAGCGCAAAGCGAGTCCATCCGGCAAGGACATGTTTCAGAAGAAGGCAAAGAGATAAATCTGAGTTCTCTCATCGTGAGAATTTTTATATGGTGTTCCCCTATAGGTCAATAATGGTTCTTCATACTTAATAACTTTGATACTTGCATGTTTAAGGATAAATATACATTTTTGTTTAGCTGGGATTGCTTAGCTGTCATGGTTTTAGCTGCTTATTTAAAAGGCAAAGGCACTTCACATTTTTTGGGCTTTTTAGGGGCTGTAAATATGCTTTAAAAGGGACAGTTCTCCCAAAAATGAAAATTTTCTCATCATTTATTCTCAAGTGTTCTAAACTTTTATGAATTTCTTTCTTCTGTTGAACACAAAACAAGATATTTTGAAGAATGTTGGGAAAAAAAAGTCACCATAGTAGGAATGGTTGTTTTTTTCCAACATTCTTCAGAATATCTTCCTTTGTGTTCAACAGAAGAAAGAAACTCAAACAGGTTTGGAACAAATGAAGGATGACAGACTTTTCACTTAGGGGTGAACTACCCCTTTAAATGCAAAGTGATTTTCTGCTGGATAGATTAAATGCATGTTTGTGAAATAAACTGTCATAAATAATCTTTTACTGTAATTGAACATAACATATATGTGTTTTATATGCATATTTTTTAGTATATATATTAAAGCATAGGTGATAAGTAAAAGCATACTAAATTGTATTATTTATTAATGATTAAAAACTTATACCTGACAAGTTCTGGTTGGAAGGAAAGTTGCTAAGTATATTTCAGACACAAATTCAGTAGAAGAGTAGTATGAATCAAAAAGCAATGTAATAAAAATGGTATTTCAGAGATGAGAAGTTGCTTTATCCAAAAGCCAGCAGATTAGAAACTGAAATGATGGTAATAATCAGCGGTGCTCAAACTTTTGAATGATTTTCCCTTCTAGAAAATAAACATAAATACTCAAAGAAACAAAATGATGCAACAATAAAACGGGTCTTTTTGGTGGTCTTCCACAAAATTTATACGTTTTCACATCCATATTAACAAACAATAAAATGTACACACTTATAACATTCAGTCCATGAGGTCTGATTTCAAGTTTAAGACAAACTTTTAAAGTTTATGATTATTTTTGATGTTCATTTCTGAAACATTATGAATATGGCAACCTAAATACAGTCTTTTAAATGAATCTGTCATATGCATATTCAAATATATGCAAATTTAAACATGCAACTGAATTTCCTGATCTCAACTTTGAGGTATTGCAATGATTTTTTTGCACAGTAAATTTGGTTGAAACTACAGCAGCATCACTTTTCTCTTTAAAGGGTTAGTTCACTCAAAAATTTAAATTCTGTCAATGACTACCCCTCATGTCATTTCAATCTCCCATCTTCAGAACACAAATGAAGATATTTTAGATGAAATCTGAGAGCTCTCTCATCCTCCATAGACAGCAATGGTCAGACGTTCAGAAAAACCAACATGGAAAAAATACTAGTGTTTTAAACCATACTAAAGTGTAGTTTTAACTGTAGTGAACTGATAAACTGTAATTCAGCAATAAGCTTTAGTTTTTACTACAGTAAACTGTGCTGTATTCTTTAATAGTTGTAGTAAACAAATACAGCATTAGTGTAATTTGTTTATATTACAATATATGTTGTTACCATGGCAACTATGCAATTACAACAACATATTAATTCAAGTACTTAACTATAGTATGGCTCAAAAACAATATTTTTTTATGTAGGAGAAACCAAAAACATTGTCAAAACTTTCAATGTGACTTAAGTGGTCGACTATAATCATACAAAATTTTGTGCGCCAAAAACAACGTAAAAGCAACTTAATATATTGCTTAATATTAACTATATCGCTTATTCTGCGTAGTTTATTACAAAAAAAAAGTTTCAGAATTTTACGATTCAAAGAGTTTATTTTTCCAATACCATTCATATACTTTTTTTTTTAAAATCGATTTTTATACAGCCATACTTTAAAACTCATTTTTCAGTTTGCAGTGTTTGATTTGCGGCTGAACTTAGTAAATCATATTACATAAGTATAAGTACAGTAAATCATATTACTGTTGAATGTCTGATAATAAAAATCTCAGATAATAAAAATACTCTAGTTCTCTGTATGTATTTCTTCATATTTTATTAATGGATAAGTCTGAAGCACACCATAAATTTATTCTGTCAATGTATACAGAGCTAGTAGTATACACAACGGTTTCTACAGATACACAGGTATCGGTTCAGTACTCGATATCAGTAGCTCAGGTATCAGAATCGGTAGGGAAAAGGGGTATTGGAACATCTCTAAAATGCGCAACGGGACTTGACATGGGCAACATCGGTGAATAAATTTGTTTTAACAGTTGTTTTGGTTCACAAAAGTGTTCTTGGAGCATCATATGATTACAGTTAAACCACTGAAGTGACATTTAAAGGCGCCTCAGGACTGTCTATGAAGGATCTGAGAGATCCAGGATTTCATCTAAAATATGTTCATTTGTGTTCTCATTCATTCATTCATTCATTCTCCTTTGGCTTAGTCCCTGATTTATCAGGGGTCGCACAGCGGAATGAACCGCCAACTATTCCGGAGCACCCAGAGGAAACCCACGCCAACACGGGGAGAACATGCAAACTCCACACAGAAATGCCAACTGACCCAGCCGGGACTTGAACCAGCGACCTTCTTGCTGTGAAGCAACAGTGCTAACCACTGAGCCACCATGCTGCCTCATTTGTGTTCTGATGATGTAAAAAGGTCTCGAGGCATTGAAACGACATAAAGGCGAGTAATTAATAACAGAACCTTAATTTTTGAGTGAACTAACCCTTTAATCTCCCAATAATCTAAGTTTCTGTCACCAAACTCATCCAGCTGAAACATCGATTCTGTTTCTCCAGTGAGTTTCCCTGCTCCTCTGAAAACATACCGTCTTCCTCACACAATGTTTCTCTCCAGTATGGGCTTCTTCTTGATGATCCGCTTGATGCCAAAAGCACTAAGGTCGATGGTTTTATATCCTCTGTCCAGAATGAGCTCTGCGATGGCGCGTCCCACCGCAGGAGACTGCTGTAAACCATGACCGCTGAAGCCCGTGGCGAAGTACATGTTGGCCACTAGAGGGTGCAGTCCTAAAATACCGTTTTGATCAAAGGTGTTGTAGTCGTAAAATCCAGCCCACGCGCTCGAAACCTGACAAAATACGGCAGAATTTAGCAACATTGTTGACTGTGTTTTCCTGAAAATATGCCACACATGCCAGCAAGTCACAATGGGTCAAAATGTAATAGTTCAGAGGGAGATAATGTGGCATCTATGTGCATTTATGTAAATTGTAACAGATTAACATGTGCATAATTATAAAGAAATACACTATTTAAATTTGCTAATTTAGTTATTGTGCAAAATATCAATTACACGCATACTTAAAAGCCTCCTTGGACAAATTATGCATAAATGACTTCCTATTGACATTTAGATTTTATAAAAAATGTTATATTGCTTAATTTTAGTGGAAAAATAATAATAAATGATGACAAAAATGACAAAAATATTAAGGGTAAAATAATTATATGACTTATTTGCAGGCATATCAATATTCACATATTTAATTGTCCATATTTTAATTGAAGAAATGTAATATTAGCAAATCTATTTCTGCTAATTTAATTATTTCACTCACATGTATGGAATGAATATATGGAAATATTACATTACAAAATATATTAATAACAATAAGGATACAATTAAAAACAAGCACTAGTTTAAATGGGTAACAATTTAAAATAATAGTCAGAATAATTCATGTTAGGTAATGCATTTACTAACATGAACGCAATTTATTACACTATTTATTATTCTTAGTTAGCATTAATGAAAAGAAAAATTGTTTATTGTTAGTTCATAAAAATGTTGCATAACTTTGGATTTTAATATTGCATTAGTAAAATGAACTATAATTAATAAATGCTGTACAGTCATTCTTCATTATTAGTTCATGTTAGTAAATACATTAATTAAAGGGCACCTATTTTACCCCTTTTTCACGAGTTAAAAGAAGTCTTTTGTGTATCCAGAATGTGTCTGTAAAGTTTCAGCTCAAAACACCCATCAGATTATTTATTATCCCTTTCAGAATGTTTGAATTTTCTGCTCTAAACACAATGTAGCTGTTTTTGTGGCCTCTGCCTTTAATGCTGGTTCTCCCCGCCCACCGTTCCCACGTGTCTGTCAGAGTGTCTCCGGCTCGGCTGCGTCAGATAAACAGCACATTGACGGACATGACGGAAGCAGATCTCACGTAACTTTTGTGAGAAATACTACAGCAAGAACTTTCCCAATGATTATTTGATGTATTGGTTGTGGAGTTAATTCAAGCCTTTCTGCAACGATGAGTCACACACAATGTCATTACACGTTCACACACACACACACACACACACACACACACACACAGACACTCAAACACAGCGTGCACATTTAACTTTGCACTGTTTTTGCACTGCAAATGTGACAGGATACACGTTAAAATACACTGCTGTATGGACATCTGTTATGTTAATGTACAAAATAAACCTGATTTAACGTCCACTAACCAGGATTAAAGCGTCTTCTTCTATAATTGTACTGAAACTATGTGGCTGTGGTGGTAAATTACAGCGATTTTACCGTCTTTATTACAAACATGCACTGTTTTAAAAACGTTTTAAACTTGTAAAACTCACATTTGATGATCACAGAGAGCTGAACAGATCTTTTAATCCCAGTTGCTTTGCGCACGTCCTGTCTTGTTGATATGATTATACGCGTTACTAAGGAGACATGTTAATACGCGGCTGTCAATCATTCGGTGGCCGGGGAAACCACACTCCTACGTAACGTTGCCTTAAAATGGGAGGGACTTATTTTAAAATCAGGAAATTAAAAAAAAAGAGACTTATTGGGTTTATATCACTCCAGTATGACTGTGGACACACTATACCCACACACAGTTCTGTCCAAACAGCTTACAAAAGATGATTTTCATCATAGGTGCCCTTTAATGGATCACTTTTTTAAAGTGAGACAATTAAAACATGTCACTTGGGTTTTTTGTGCCTATTTAATCACCTATATGTTTCTAAGCATCTAATTTGGTAATTTTCCTTCAAAATAAAAAGTATTATATGACATTGTTCACCACAAATCTTAAAACATACATGCAAAGTCCCACAAATCCCTCATTAACAGACTTATTTTGCGATAAATTACAATGCCACAAAAACCTAAATGTACCTTTTAAATGACAAAATCATAAAACTCTTATATTAATATAATTAGTGCATTAATCACATATTTTATAGCTTTATTATAGTTTCTAAGAAGCTACAGTTTTTATATGAATCTTTCAACTTTTTGTGTTGATTTCTACAAACTACATGGAAACCAACATGGATCAATTTGACCAATCAACACACACACAAACACACACAAACAAAAAGACAAAACTCCCCTTCATGCACTGGATAACACGAATAACAATTTTGCATGCTGAATCTCACCTTCAGTTTCTCAAACGCAGGGATTCGGTAAGCCAGATGATGCCAGACCTTCTCTTGAAAAAACTCATGGTCCACATCCAGGTTACTGATATCAGGTTCTTCTGTCTGCATCAAAATATAAATGAATTAATGAAAAAAATGAATGAATGCAGGTGATGCTAAATACATTTCTGTGCCTGTACCTCCTCTGGGGACATTCCTGCGATGTAATTTCCTCCCAGTCCCTCTCGCCTCAGGTAAACCCCTGAATAATCTATCAGAAACGGAGTGTCCAAGCCCGGTCCATCAGGACAATGAACCACATAAACAAACCTGCAGGAAACACCGGTGGATTATTTACATGTTTTATTTACTAATATTAGATTATAGATCGGAAATTATAGATTGGAACAAAATTTACAAATGATAATTAATAACTTATTGATAATATTAAATTAATGATGGCATACAGCATCCGATCAATCTTACAGAGCATAAGAGGTGTGGAGAATGAATGTATGAATGAGAGTATTTATAATATTTACAATTGCTCATTAAATTGAAACTTACTATAATTTTTTTAATAATGAAAAAGTAAAAGCAATATATTTTCTTTAAAAAAATTTTTTTTTTAAAAGTAGTATGTATAACGTAATATAATGATTTAAAATACTGGAATTTATTTATAAAATTAATTAACATTAATATATTATTAGCACTAATGATAATGAATGAATCAATAATAGTATAATCTATATAAAAAATTTATATTACATAAAATGTAAATAATTATTGAATAATAAAGGAATACTATAATAAATGAATACATTTTTTCAACAGTAACTTCAGAATATTTAGAACTGCGCATTTCAATTCAAATGAAATATTTCCTATAAATAATAAATTATTTTTACTAATACAATTTAATTCTTAATATTTAAATTACAAATGTAATTAATATTATATGTAGAATATAATATAAGTTACTTAGAATATATTTGTAGCAAGTAGTAAGTCATTGCAAATAACTATATAGCCACTGTTTGTATGAAGAAGTGTCTTGACCTCTTCCTGGGTTCCACAGGAAATGGAATACCAGATACGGATTCCTCCGGGCCCAATCCGATGCCCAGCATGGCAGCGATCTTCCCGGAGTTTGCACCTGCTGCGTTTACCACAACCGGGCACTCAACCGGCTGATACTCCAGACTGTTGGGCATCCGCACCTAAAACAGCACCTCATTTAATATTAATGCTAATTTTAAAAGCAGTACATTTTAGGTCCAAAACAGTGTGTTATATAAGCCTGGCATTTTCTGAAAAGCTTAACGTATGTCTAAAGACTTACATTGACACATTTTATCCTTCTGAAATCGACAAAGTCTCCCTCTGCAACTTCTGCAATCTGTGTGGTGTACCTGAAACCTGAAAAACACATTTAAAAGAATCAATACAAGGTGGATTTTTACAAACAAACCTCTTAGTTAAATGAATGCTCCACTTGTTTTTGGAAAAAGGTTCATTTTACATCTCCCCTAGAGTTAAACAGTTGAGTTTTACCATTTTTTAAATCCATTCAGCCGATCTCTGTGTCTGGCGGGAGCACTTTTAGCTTAGCTTAGCATAGATCATTGAATCAGATTAGACCATTAGCATCTCACTCAAAAATGACCAAAGAGTTTTGATAATTTTCTTATTTAAAGCTTGACTACATCGTAGTTACATCGTGTACTAATACAAACAGAAAATGAAAAGTGGCTATTTTCTAGGCCAATATGGCTAGGAACTATACTCTCATTCTGGCGTAATAATCAAAGAACTTTGCTGTCGTACCATGGCTTCAGCAGGTGCAATGATATTACACAGCACCTGTATAAAGTCTCCAGCACCAAGTCCTACACTTGCACCACCAGTTAAAATTTGCGTGATATCATTGTTCCTTCTGCAGCCATGGTACAGCAGCAAAGTTCCTTGATTATTACGCCAAAATGAGAGTACAGTTCCTAGTCATATCAGCCTTGAAAATAGCAACTTTTCATTTTTCTGTCTGCTTTAGTACACAAAGTAATTACAGAAGAGTCCAGCTTTAAATAGGAGAATTATCGAAACCCTTTTATTGAAATTTTTGAGCGAGATGCTAATGGTCTAATCTGATTCAGTGATCTATGCTAAGCTAAAAGTGCTCCCGCCAGACCTTGATATCGGCTGGATAGTATAAAAAAATGGTAAAACTCAACTGTTTAACCCTAGGTGAGCTATAAAATGAGCCTGTTACGACTAAAGTTTATTTATTTATTTTTGTTGTGCATTGCATGTGTCTTTCTTTGTTCCGCCTTCTTGTGTTGTTTTTTGTTATCCCATAGGCTCCCATTTTAATGTGGTCCAGGCTCTAATTGGCTGCTGGTCACGCAGAGCTATAAAAAAGGGAACTTCCAGCAGAGTTCGAGGAGCTCATTTGTGGTGCGACCGTTGCTGGGAGTGGAGAGCTCCTGGATTTCCCTACCCCTCCGGCCGACGACCAACTTTATCCTTGTCAAAATGTCCATGTATGCTTGCAACTTTTGACAGTTTGAGCTTGTAGGGGTGGCCTATTTATTTGATTACTTTTGACTTTGTTTATGTTTAGGGAGGAAGGTAAGCTTCCTGTATTTTTCTTTAAAGACTTACAAGTTATTTAGTTTATTTCCTTTGTAGATTCTTTTGTTTTTTATTTTGGCCTGTGGCCACCCTGAAGCACCCTGCTCATTTAAATTGCCACTTTTTAAATAATAAATCTATTCAATTACCCTCAACTAAGTGTCCATGTTTGGTTGTCGACAGAATGGGATCTTTTGCACAAGTTTTTTTTTTTGTGAAATTTTATTTATTATACCCATGTTGTTTTCCCCTAGACTTGGGGTGTAATAGAGCCTATTTTCCAAAATAAAAAGCTGAGTGTTCCTTTAAAGAGGCCATACTATTTTAAAAGTTCAATGTGTTGTTTATTAGGGGTCCTAGAACTGCTTAACATGCTTTAATAAAAAAGTTCAAATACTGTACACATATTTATTGTGGTCTGCACTATTTGCAGCACATTTCTATAGTTTCATATGTTGTTAAGATTGTTTCAAACTGATTAAGAAGTTCTCAATTTGTTAGCGTTTTTCCGATTTGCATGCATTTTCAAAATTTTAAGCACATTTGAGCTCTCTGCCACCGTAATTTGTACTATTAGCTAATAAGTACTAATAGATAATATTATCTTTTTTTTTTTTTTTGTACTAGCAGAATAAAAGTAGTCTAAATTTTAATAATAATAAACATTTACTAGGGGACATTTAAAATCTTTGCAGATAATATACAAGCAAAAGCTTTTCTTTTTTCAGGAAAAGAAATGCACAGCATCATTTAGTCTCTATAAAAACTAGTATATGTAGAACAACATGGTAATAATTACTCAAACCTGTGACTTCTCCGAAGCACTGATAGACTCCCATAGACAAGGCCTTGCGTCTGAAAGCGTTCAGCAGAGACCAGGGGTCAAACCAGCCCTCGTTCTCTAGTCCTGGAGAGGATTTAAAACATCACTCAGTAAAGAAGATCAGATGAGACTTATTAAAGATAGTAAAAAATGATCACAGACCAAGAGAAGCCAGAGCGACGCCCTCTGTGTTCATCCAAGGGAATCGCTCCTTCAGCTGAGACGGCGACAGGAGGACCACCTTTGCACCAGCGTATCTGACAATAAAAAACAACAACAACAACAACAACAACAATAATAATAATAATAATAATAATAATACTAATAACATTTTTATTTGTATAGCACTTTTGCTACATACATACAACTCAAAGTGCTTCACAAACAAACAAATATTAATAAACAAAATGTGCTTTTATTTTATTTTAACCATCTTATTATTGAGATGCAACTAAAATATGACAATATTATACAACACAATTGTATTTGCAGCTGTTCATTTGAAAAGAAAAACAACAATGCAAAACAAAGAGGAAAAAGAGAAAAGGAAAAAAAAAAGGCAGAGGCTGCTTTTAATTTCTAAAAGGTTATCCAGATAATAAAACAGTAGAAATAAATAGTTGAAAATTAGTGCCGTCAAACGATTAATCATGACTAATTGCATCCAAAATAAATGTTTGTATTTACATAATGTCTGTGTACTCACTGTGTATAAATATGGTTTATATATAATATAATATAAATAAAAGACTTCACAGGGTTATACACACACGCACACGTACACGTACACAGCTACAGATAGACAATCACTGCCTCCCCCGCATCCCACGCCTTCGTATCCTTATCACCCCCCGTGTGGGTAGGCGGGTCTGCAACCAGCGCTTTTCTAGCTGCACGACTGGATGGCTGTTGCCTACATCAGACTATCTCCACATCCCCTGTTGCAATGTTATGTCTATGTTTATGTGCTTGTTGCTGGGGCTTTTTTTCCCCCCCGATCTCAAACTGCCCTACTTCAAGGACAGTTTGGGAGGGGCTTTTTTTTCACCTCCCTTTTCCCCCAATGTATTTTATTTACTCTTTCTATGCTACCTCTCCTCTAACCTGTCTTCCCCTGAAATGTGTGATGTTTGTGTATGGTCAGAGGGGTCCAATTTCACTGCATGTAACAGTGTATGTGACAAATGTATGTGACAGTGTATGTTTACTTACAAATTTATATTTAATATTTAATTTGTATTAGATATAAATATTTAATTTATTAATATAAATAAATATTTTCTCAAATATATACATGTATATATTAGTGCTGGGCAAAGATTAATCGCGATTAAACATCCAAAATAAAAGTTAATTTTGACATAATATATGTGTGTGTATTATATATATGTATTATGTATGTGATGCACACACACATAGAAACAAAACAATTTTGTTACATAGATATTTAAATTTATATATAATTTGCACGATTAATCTTTTGACAGCACTATTGAAAATACAATTCATCTATTGAAGGCATGCACCAGATCATGATCTGAAAATAGTTTACCTAAATAAATCTCTAAAAATGGGGCAATATGTACTGTAGATAGAGCAAGTAAGTGTCAAGTTAGGTTAAAAAACATGTGCTTTTATTAATCTTTAACTTTATACTGCGAGTCTGTTGTGCGCAAAGTCCTTTTGATTTGCTGATATGACATATGCTTAATCAACAAAGAAAACATAGTAATTAATTCTGCAATCTAACTTTGTCACCTTTGTGTACTGTAGTTTTCCTCCATAACATGAGCTGATTTTTCACTGGCGAGGAAGAGATATCCTGAATGGTTAAACTGCAGATCGACGGGGTCTTCGTTCATCACCCACAGATGCTTCTGTAGCATTTAAACACAAACACAATCACTTATGAGTATTAAACTCTAAACCGGCCTAAATGATCACACTTACTGTCTCCAGAAAAACAAAACGATATTTAGAGTACATCTTTCAATTGATTTACATTAAAGTGTATGTAATAATACTCATAATAATTATAATAATAATTGATTTTATCTATAGACCATACTACCAAGAATCCACACAACAATAAAACACATTAAAACATTCACAAACATGATGCAATCAAGTGTAAGCAATTTTAAATAAATGGGTTTTAAGACGAGAACTAAAATCAGAAAAAAAGGCAGAAGCAATTTGTAACCAAGAAGCAAAGAGGTTTGATCAACAATATTTGCAATCAATAGGCAAAGACAAACTACTAGATTTTGTCAAGTTGGATCTGGATGCTACAATTTTTTTCACTGTTAAGTTAAAAAAAATTAGGTGAAAACCAGGTTTTGATTTTAGCCAAATAATTTAATAAATAATTTAAGGTGAAGGAAAGACAGAAGTAGGACAAAAAAGGACATATATATATAGTTGGGTATTGTCTGCATACGAATGAAAAAATTATGCAGAATTTTTTTAAAATTGTCCCCAAGACAATAAATAAATAATAATAAACAAGAGAGGGTCCAAGACGGAAACTTGGGGAACACCTCCGGTAACATTTTATGTTTCAGATTTAATTTAAGCACAAACTGAGTGCGTTCAGACACACAATCTTAACCAGGACAGACATTGACATTTGTAATAAGAACATTGGGTCTAATTCACTAATAATGCATACGTTTTTCGTATTCGCACATTTGAAATTCTCACAAAAACGTTCCGCCTAATTCACAACACATGCGTACGCACATGAGTTTGTTATTAAACTCGTTCTTCTGTTAGTGAATTTAAAATGTTCAGCTCTTTTCTAAATTATGCAAAATTTGTGCGTACACATCTTCAGTGAATGAGACCCAATGATTCAGTGCATATTATAAGTGCAATACAGAACATTTTTACATTAATGTTCCTCAAGAAATCAGCTGATTCCAGTGAAAGCAGGATATTTTCTTTCAGGGAAAACTGCTGTCGAATTCCGCCACATGACAGCACAGTTGAAGCCTGAGAATACTGCAGAAAGAAGAACAAAGATTATATATATATATATATATAAATAATGTTCCAATTTAAAGGAGAAACAACCACAACATTTCAAATGCTGTTACTGCAAAATCAAGTCAGATGCTCTGTTATTTTACAAACTTATTTCTTTACGTATTATTTCTTATAGATTATATTATTATTTCAAACTACTAAAATGTCAATAAAAGTCACTTTGTTAAACTGCAGAGTTGAATTTTCAAAATCAAAAGTCGACAGAGCAGAGATCAACATCCCATAATGCAATTCACAACCGTAAATAAACAGAAAACACTTGTGAATCACAAAATATGGAAACTTAATTCACAAATATTTTTTTTACAGTGTACAGTATTGGGGATGACACGGTGGCTCAGTGGTTTGCACTGTCGCCTCACAGCAAGAAGGTCACTTGTTCGAGTCCCGGCTGGGTCAGTTAGCGTTTCTGTGTGTAGTTTGCATGTTCTCCCTGTTTTGGCGTGGTTTTCTCTGTGAGCCACCCTACAGTGTACTTTTTCAGTGGAAATGTAATTTGGCTACTGTAACTAGTTACTTTGTAGCTACTCTCACTCAACACTGCTCGTATACGCGCTCATATAAACTCACAGTAGGGTCTTTCTCCACCACCACCACCCTCAAAGCGCCCCTCGTTCTCTCTTTCCTCTTTATCCAGTATGCGATGGACCATCCCACGACGCCGCCTCCTATAATCACCACATCGGCCCTCTCCGGAGGCAGGCCGGGCGTCAGCTCAAACGGGCTCCAGTCACTGCCAGGCATCGCTTTAAAAGCTTTTTTCCGAAACTCCCGGAAGTGATCCTCCAGTTCTGCAAAAAATTTTAAAATAAATAAATAAATAAATAAGATGCTTTTTTTTTTTACATGTTTATTTAAAGTTCTCAAGATGAATGTACAATGTGCTTTCAGAGATATAATGAGAGGCGAGTTTTACAAAGAATGTGCAATGGGTTATAGTCCAAATGTACTACAAAAGCAAATCATAAACAATAATAGCAAATAAGTTAACTAATCATTTACCAAATAAATAAATAAATAAATAAATAAATACATTTTTTAGGAGCAAATAATCATAAACAATAACATGTTTTCTTACTGTCTGGAGACTGAACATTTTGTGATTGCCTACAATGTGGTATGTGCATGGGAACTTTTTCGAGGACAACACATACACTTAATACACTTAACTGAACATCTACACATTGACATCACCTATATACTATATAACTGCAGGTTAACTATGTTTACATATAATAACTTAAACTGTTAAAAGCTATTAGTTAAAGTTATGGTAACTAATAAAGTTAACTTTTCTGATTTTGATTGTAATGCAATAATGTGCACTTTTTGTAAAGCTGCTTTGATACAATGATTATTGTGAAAAGTGCTATATGTTACGGATCCCGGCTGTGGAACTCGTAGGCAGATTAAAAGTGCCTGAATTATCAGGAGAAACAAAATTGAGACTTCAGTGTCTTTCCCCAGGCGCAGCTTAATAGCATCTGAAGTACACAACGAGTACCGCCATGGTAACCCACAGCACATGCTTTCTCAACTGCTGATGTTATTTTGTTTCAAACACAGTCATTAGTAGTGATAATAAATGACTTTTAACAGTATATAAATAAATAAATAGATGCATTAATAACGAAACAAACATTACTATTGTGGATACACAATGGTGTATCACATATTAAAAAAAAAACTTGAATTGAACTTTTACTGTTCAGTCAGCCAGCTCAAGCGCTTCCGGTGAACTGTCATGCATTATAAACTCGCCATGTTTAAGATCTGGTTTCTTTAAAAACCAACAATCTTCACTGCCTGATTGATATACGATATAAAGTCTGTCGGACAAGAAGCACTGCATTAAATTACATTGTTCTGTGCCATGTCTTTAAAATATGGAAATTTATTTCACCACAGTATTTTCAATGGAGGCGTCACGGAGGCGCAGTGGGTAGCACGATCGCCTTACAGCAAGAAGGTCGCTGGTTCGAGCCTCGGCTGGGTCAGTTGGCATTTCTGTGTGGAGTTTGCATGTTCTCCCCGTGTTTGCGTGGGTTTCCTCCGGGTGCTCCGGTTTCCCCCACAAGTTCAAAGACATGCGCTATAGGTGAATTGGTAAGCTAAATTGTCCGTAGTGTATATGTGTGAATGGGAGTGTATGGGTGTTTCCCAGTGATGGGTTGCAGCTGGAAGGGCATCCGCTGCGTAAAACATATGCTGGACAAGTTGGCGGTTCATTCCGCTGTGGCGACCCCAGATTAATAAAGAGACTAAGCTGAAAAGAAAATGAATGAATGAATTTTCAATGGAGTTTCAGCGCTCGCCTGCTGCTCCTGCTTTTCATCTTGTTTTGCTTGTTTAAATGAATTAAGTCTATTTAATTGATTATACCTTAATTACAATATAACGCCGATGCTGTAAAAAAATAACCTTATGAAATTTTTTAAAAAGTCACATTAACCTTTCATCAGAAGTTTATTGGTGGCTGAAAAACACTAGCTGTGAGTATACCCCATTTCAAGAAACCAAATTGGGTACATATTCTGATTCTTAATAGATATAATTAACAATTAAGTATGTTACACTGTTACCATTCATATTTTTAGATGTGATCATGATTTTGTACCTGGCGAATTACCATAATTCATACGTATTTGTTATGAAGTTGACGAGTTTACGAATCCTACTATTAGTAATCGGTAGTTCATGAATATTAATTAGGCTCTGCTACAATCGCACTCGCTGATTTGCTGAAAGGCACGCGGTAGTAGATGGGCGTTGTGTAGTTGACCAATCTACTTCGACAAAGCTTAGACTCATGAATATCGATTAGATTTACTTACCAAGCAACGCTAGCCAAGGCCAAATTAATATTGATAAGCTCATTCCTTTCTCATAGTAGGGTTATTAAATGGAGATTTTTATGAGGACAAGTTTGACTCTAGGAACCGCTGACAGGATTTAACTTTAACCCCTCACGTATTAATAAAACATACGAATGCATATATTAAGTGTATCGTTGTCTTACCTTCAAAAACGTCCTTATCAGATCTCCTGCTGCTTTTAAAACCCCTGCAGGGCGCTTTCAGAGCTCTGAAAGCAGGGACGGAGGCGAATAACCTGCGCCACATTGTTATTGTCAGCAGACTGTCATTCAGTCAAAAAACAGTCTCCTAATCACCTTCCACACTGACACGCCGCTCACAGACGAGCGTAAACTCATACAGACCACTGCGCATGCGCACAGTGACGCCGAAGTAAGACCCGCCCACAACAGTGCTTTCATGAGCGACCGCTAGAGAGAGATAATTCATTCATTCATTTATTTTATTTTCGGCTTAGTCCCTTTATTAATCAGGGGTCGCCACAGCGGAATGAACCGCAAACTTATCCAGCATATGTTTTACGCAGCGGATGCCTTTCCAGCTGCAACCCATCACTGGGAAACATCCATACACACTCATTCACACACACACACACACTATGGATTTTGCTTACCCAATTCACCCATAGCGCATGTGTTTGGACTTGTGGGGGAAACCGGAGCACCCGGAGGAAACCCACTCGAACACGGGGAGAACATGCAAACTCCACACAGAAATGCCAACTGACCCAGCTGAGGCTTGAACCAGTGACCTTCTTGCTGTGAGGCGATCGTGCTACCCACTGCACCACCGTGACGCCTGAGAGAGATAATAAACTCCAAAAAGTAACACATTATAGATTGTAGATGTAAAAAATTAATCAAACAAACATCATATTGTATCACATTTTATTATAATATTTATATTTCATTTAATGTTTTTTTTTTTTTTTACTATTACCAAAACTTTATTTATTATTATAATTTTGAGGAATTTAACTGTTTAATGTACAGTTTGTTTGTATAATGCAACTTATAATGCAATTAAAGAAATATACACATTCATTATTTTCCATATACTAAAGACTAGGCAGATTTTTTTATTATTTATTATCAGTCTCGTGTAGGTCGATCAGAAACAACATTACTTTTAATGGATTAATAATGATGTATTAACAATAATAATCATAAACAGAAATACTACTCACACGTTTATACATTTTTTAGTAAATACCTACAAAATAAACTTATTTCCATACCAACACACACGCACATAATTATAAATACATACATTATTACAATTTATTGTTTTATACTTGAATTTATTTTGGCCTGGAGTGCCAGAAATGTCAAAATACTGCAAAATTAAGTAAATAAATACCAAAAAGTATTATAAAATAATAATGTTGAAGACTCCTCAACCAAATGGAAGCCTATTAACAAAGTATGCATTATAAGTATCACTTACACTCACCGGCCACTTTATTAGGTACACCTGTCCACCTGCAAGCAAATTTCTAATTAGCCAATCACATGGCAGCAACTCAATGCATTTAGGCATGTAGACATGGTCAAGACGATCTGCTGCAGTTCAAACCGAGCATCAGAATGGGGAAGAAAGGTGATTTAAGTGACTTTGAACGTGGCATAGTTGAGTATTTCAGAAACTCCTGATCTACTGGGATTTTCACGCACAACCATCTCTAGGGTTTACAGAGAATGGTCCGAAAAAGAGAAAATATCCAGTGAGCGGCAGTTCTGTGGGCGCAAATGCCTTGTTGATGCCAGACTGGTTCGAGTTGATAGAAAGGCAACAGTAACTCGTTACAACCGAGGTATGCAGAAGAGCATCTCTGAACACACAACACGTCCAACCTTGAGGCGGATGGGCTACAGCAGCAGAAAACCACACCGGGTGCCACTCCTGTCAGCTAAGAACAGGAAACTGAGGCTACAATTCACACAGGCTCATCAAAATTGGACAATAGAAGATTGGAAAAACGTTGCCTGATGAGTCTCGATTTCCGCTGCAACATTTGGATGGTAGGGTCAGAATTTGGCATCAACAGCATGAAAGCATGGATCCATCCTGCCTTGTATCAACGGTTCAGACTGGTGGTGGTGGTGTAATGGTGTGGGGGATATTTTCTTGGCACATTTTGGGCCCATTAGTACCAATTGAGCATCATGTCAACGCCACAGCCTACCTGAGTATTGTTGCTGACCACGTCCATCTCTTTATGACCACAGTGTACCCATCTTCTGATGGCTACTTCCAGCAGGATAACATGCGAATCATCTCAGACTGGTTTCTTGAACATGACAATGAGTTCACTGTACTCAAACAGTCACCAGAGCTCAATCCAATAGAGCACCTTTGGGATGTGGTGGAACGAGAGATTCGCATCATGGATGTGCAGCCGACAAATCTGCAGCAACTGCGTGATGCTATCATGTCAATATGGACCAAAATCTCTGAGGAATATTTCCAGTACCTTGTTGAATCTATGCCATGAAGGATTAAGGCAGTTCTAAAAGCAAAAGGGGGTCCAGTACTAGTAAGGTGTACCTAATAAAGTGGCTGGTGAGTGTGTATTTTAGATTAAATGCCACTGGGATTCAATTGTTTAGTTTTAATGGATGTGAACATTTTAATTCTGAAAGTCCTAAGTGTAACAGTTTTTTGTATCTTATGTAAATTTAATTTATGAAAGGAAACAATTTGTTTTTATATATATTATTATATAAAATATACCCTTTTACCCTAATGCTTTCTGCATTAACCAAAATTACAGCCAAAAATAAAAATGTCCATTTCTTTCATCAAACCCACTTGTTTTTTTATCCCCCATCCTCTACTTTAAGCTAAATGTAAGCCATATACAATAATATTATTTTTAATGCATGTATTAAAATAGCTGACTAAATGATTCTACTGATTAAAAAAGACAGACTGTGATCAAATGTAATCCCAGTCACTCCTTTATTCACCCATTTAAAGACAAAATCAAACAATTATCTGGCCAGTTGATTGCAGAAATGACTCATGAACATATTTTAACATTTTCCTCACATAATCAGGTGATATTTTCACACCTTCTGCCCCGATACAGACAAAACATCACATTTGAGAATCAAATTTTTAAAAAAGCCAACCAAGAAAGAAAAAAAAAAAAGGTATGAAAAGAAAATCTCTTTCAGCAATTACAACAGAAGTATAAAAAAAAAAGTTTTCTTCGTGTTCTCCTCAGATCCCGGGACGGGGCCGCAGACGTTCAGTGCTGTGTGTTCAGGAGAAGGGAAGCGGGAGTTTGTCTTTCTGGGTTTTTACGTTCTCGAGAGGCCGCGATTGTCAAGATCTTTAACCTGCGGAGAGATAAAGAAGATTATCAGAGAGATCTGCAGGATAACAACAATTACAGCAGCAGAGAAGAGCTCAAATTAACCTTGTATATCCTGACAAGCCAGTGCTCTGTAGTATAAGCTTCTTTCAGCACATCCAGCTCAAAGTCCTTATTGCCAATCTCAGCATTACGAACTCTGTCGTAACCAGGTGGACGCTCTGGGGAGAGAAAATAATAATAATAATAATAAGGGCAGCGCGGTGGCACAGTGGGTAGCGCTGTCGCCTCACAGCAAGAAGATCACTGGTTCGAGCCTTGGCTGGGTCAGTTGGCATTTGTGTGTGGAGTTTGCATGTTCTCCCCGTGTTCGTGTGGGTTTCCTCCGGGTGCTCCGGTTTCCCCCACAAGGCCAAAGACATGCGCTATAGGTGAATTGGGTTAGCTAAATTGGCCGTAGTGTGTGTGTGTGAATGGGAGTGTATGGGTGTTTCCCAGTGATGGGTTGCAGCTGGAAGGGCATCCGCTGCATAGAACATATGCTGGATAAATTGGCGGTTCATTCTGCTGTGGCTGCCCCAGATTAATAAAGGGACTAAGCCGAAAAGAAAATGAAGGAATAATAATAATTAAAAAAAAAAAAAAATAAAAAATAAATATATATATATATATATATATATATATATATATATATATATATATATTCAGTTTCATTTTAGTCTTCAACAAACAAGAGCGTTTTGTACCAAACCTACACTAAACCAAGTCAGCATTGTGCTTTCATTTATCTCACCTATTAGTGAAAATGATAATAAAATACTCAGTTAAATTTGAAATAATAATATTATTAATAAATGAGAACTAAAATGAAACTAAACTATTCCATTTTTTGCCTACTGAAAAAAAGATCTATTTAAAACTATGGGTTTTCTTCTATTAGATTAAAAATAATATATAAATGTCTTTGTAGCAAGTTGATTTATATGCTAAAATAAACAGAAAAAAAAATACACATTATATTAGAATATAAAATATTAGAATATTAATAATACTAAAACAGCACTGTTAATAAAAATTAAATATTCAATTAAAAACCATTACAATAATTCACATTAAACTGGAAAAAAACACAAGTATTAGATTAAAAAAAAAAAAACATCATTTTCGTCATCAACCAGGTTTTTTTTCCAAACCTGCACTAAAGTCAATATAAAACAGCATTTTGCTTTCATTTATGTCACTTATTACTGAATATAATAATAAAACACTCAATTAAATTAAAAAATAATATTATTAATAAATGAGAAATAAAATTAAAACTATTCAAATATTTTTATTTTGCCTATAAAAAAAATGAAATAGAAAAACAAAAATCTACTAAAAATATTATAACAATAAATAAATAAAAAATAAATAAATATAAATGTTGCTTTGGCGACTAACCAAAATTAAATTAGCAAGTATTTATATGCTAAAATAAACAGAAAAAAGTCGTAAACAGAAAAATAAGTATTATATTTATTATAATATAATATGAAATATATAAAATATTATACTATTAATAACACTAAAACAGCACTGTTAATAAGAAAATGGTAAAATATTCAATTAAAAACCATTACACTAATTTACATTAAACTGAAAAAAAACAAGTATTAGAAGGAAAACATCATTTTAGTCATCAACAAGACTTTTTTTTTCCAAACCTGCACTAAAGTCAATATAAAACAGCACTTTGCTTTCATTTATGTCTGAAAATAATTATAAAATACTCAATTAAATTAAAAAAATAATATTATTAGTAAATGAGAACTAAAATGAAACTCTTCAAATATTTTTAGCTATTGAAAAAAACATGAAATAAAAATCTATTTAAAACTATTATAAAAAATTTTTTCGATTAGTTAAACAAAATATATTATAAATGTTGCCTTGACGACTAACTGAAATTAAATTAGCAAGTATTTTATATGCTAAAATGAACAGAAAAAAGTTATAAAAAGAAAAAGTATTATTATATATTATTCATTCATTCATTTTATTTTCGGCTTAGTCCCTTTATTAATCTGGGGTCGCCACAGCGGAATGAACCGCCAACTTATCCAGCAGTGGATGCCTTTCCAGCTGCAACCCATCACTGGGAAACACCCATACACTCCCAGTCCAAACACATGCGCTATAGGTGAATAGAATAAACTAAATTGGCCGTAGTGTATGTGTGAGAATGAGTGTGTATGGGTGTTTCCCAGTACTGAGTTGCAGCTGGAAGGGCATCCGCTGCGTAAAACATATGCTGGATAAGTTGGTGGTTCATTCCGCTGTGGTGACCCCTGATGAACAAAGGGACTAAGCCGAAGGAAAATGAATGAATGAAAGAACAATATGAAATGTATAAAATATTATAATATTAATAATACCTAAACAGCACTGTTAATAAAAAAAAAAAAAGGTAAAATATTTAATTAAAATCCATCACAATAATTCACATCAAACAAAAAATATATAAGTATTAGATGAAAAACTTAATGTTAATAAATAAAATATCATTTTGTTTACTAAACAGTGAGAAAATATAAAATAATGTTAAACAATATCTAAAATAATATAAAAAATACAAAGTAATGTCAAAAATAATATCAGCAAAGAAAAAAAAAGAAAAGTAAAAAGAATAAAAGGGCTGTGACGCTAATTTAACTGTAGAAACATCAAATGGAGCAAATACATGAAAGGTATGAGCTGAAAAATAGAGATCAGTGGATGAACTCACTGGCTTCGGTGTAGACCTGGCCGAAGCGATAGTAGCACATCTTGTACATGAGGCAGTTGAGCAGGACAGGAGAGCCCTCGCGGTCCACACGAAACTCTCCAGTGGGCGTGTAATAATCGTGCTCCTTTATGTGCCTCCCTGTGTCTGTGCTGCCACCGATACGTACCATCCACAGGAACTTATTAATGTCTACACAAACACGCACATAAGCAAACATGAACATATGCATGATATTCAGGATTCAATATTTGTAAAAAAACACCAAAACACTTCCCATACCATCAGATGAATATCCGGTCAATCCGCCAAAGATCACCAGGACGTAGCTCACGTCAAGCTCTCGCATAATCTCATAGGCTTTCTCCTCTGTGGAGGCCATTGCCTGTGAAGAAGAAAAAATGGTCACACTTTACAATAAGGTTTCACTAGTTAATGTATATGCTAACACGAGCCAAGTTTAAACAAAACTTGTAGAGCATTTATCAATCATAGTTCAACATTTACTAATGCATTATAGTGTTGTCACGATAGTGGAATTTCTAACTCTGATACGATACCTTGAAAAATATTGATGCCATTTTCAATACTTCTGAGAAAATCACTCCCATACGCGAACCAATTTTAAACTTGGGCAACTAAATGATGTCTATTGTCAGCCATTTGCTAATAAATTGTTACAATTCACTCACCAGTGATTGAGTTGGAGGCTAAGAATATTTTGTTGCAGAAATACTTTCACATCTCTCCTCTTGAACAGACTGACGTAGTATAAATATAACAAAATATAATTGGGAAACCCTCAGTGGGTGGAATAGGAACACACAGACCAAAATAAAGCACGAAACGCACTTTTTTCCAAGGAGAAAAACTGACTTTACATTGTTTTTCAGATAAACAACTATGTTCACTTAGCATGTTTCATAAATATCTGCAAACATTATGGTATTTGTTTTCTTTAGTAGAAGTCAAAAACCTACTGAATCAACTGAAACATGAAGACAGGTTGGACATTCAGTAGGTCCTCCCCTTTTTTTAAAACAACCAATAGCGTTTCATTTATATCACAGTGCATCCAGCCAATGGTGAATCCTTTATCAAGGTGTCTGTAGAGGGTTGCCTCACTCACCTGACCCACTCTGGAGATGTGAGTGTTATTCCAAGTGTTATTGTCAACCAGAATCGTTCGATTGGCCATCGCTGTTATCTGATACCCATAATCCCACCACGACATCACTTTAGCATCCTAGACACAAACAAATGTCAAGTAAAGAGGACAATACTGGAATATGGGATAAAAGTCGTACAACACAGCATGTAGTAACTTCTAAATAAATCCAAAACAAAGCAGGAAGTTCTCACTGACCTCTGGTGTGTTGTGTCTGAGCCAGTAATAAGCCTCTCTGAAGTCATCAAAGATGATGCGGCTGCCATCGCCACCGCGAGCAGAAAGCACGATGGAGGGGGACGAATACGCCTCGCTGGTCACCCAGGTGGAGTGGAAGGTGTATGTGATGAGGAAGAACGCCATCACCAGAATCATCCCACTTGCCACCTATGGACCAATCAGAGATTAGCATCAGCTGGGTTTCCATATACATGGTTTTTGTTTTTTAAGAGGGTTTATTGCATCAAAAACAGATAAATACAAACACAACAATCGTTAAATGATCCTTAAAAACAACTGAGGTGTATATATTTTTTAAGATACATTCAAGTCAACTACATGGTAACACATTTTACTAAATAAATTTCTTGATACACAAAAAAAAGCCAATGTGACTTTACCTCAAAAGAATACGTGTTAACACTTTATTTTAAGTCACAATTCCCACTATTAACTACTGGCATATTACCTGTCTATTATTAGGATATTAAATGTTTATTCGTAGTTATGAAGTACAATCTTATTCTACATCCTTAATTCAACCCAAAACCTAAACCCAACTACTAGCTTACTAACTATTAACAAGCATAATGGTTTGTTAATAGCGTGAATTGTGACTTAGTTTTACCGAAGACGTTATTGGATAACTAGACTAAATAGCAGATCAATCTCAAATGTAGTTTTAGTTTTTCTGAAATGCCTAATGGTTAATTTCCTTTGAGTGGTGCGGTATGGTACGGTACAGAACAGTACGGTATGCACTTCCAATTCAACTGCTAGTAGTACCTAAACAGCGAATCATACTTTAACATTTTTTGGAAACCTTTCATACCGCACAACAGTACAGAAAAAAAAAAGGGTGGAACTAGATTCTCTATTGAATGCTATTGGTTTACAGAGAATCGTCAACAGTGTAAACAAGCCAGGGTAACGACAACATAAGAAACGCCATTTTTAAATACGCAGCCTTAACACGACACCATAATAATATTGACAACACACAGCTACGAAAAAACTTGCCATTGTCTAGGGGTGTTAAAACTATCGACTTTGGTATCAGCGGATCGCTCATATGTCAGCTCATAGACAGATCAGCTCATCGACGCAGGTTTGAAACGCTCCAGTGTTCGTGCATCTGTGTTTGCACTTGGTGAAGAGTGGTAATCCGATGACCTTTATGGTAAATCACAGTCATATATGTCGAGCACTTGAACACAATGGGCAACCAGCGGTGTTTAAGAAAATGCTAACGCTTGAACACAATGGCCAATCAGTGGTGTTTAAGAAAACGCTTAAATGCTAGCAGGAAATGGTGGTTTTTAAAATGTCAATACACTTTTGACAACCTTTCGATACTAGCATCGTCTTGTGACAAACAGCAACATGCCAAGAAGCTAGAACCAGATCTGCTGTGTGTGTGTCCTCCATTGTTGTTTACCAGGCTATTCACATGTCATATCTAAACCGATACCTCTCTGTGTATATTTGAGATCATAAACTTGAGTGGGCAAAAGACGCAATACGTGAACGGCTCATATGGCTTTCTTTAAGCTAGAACTTTCTGGAATACACACCTAACAAAGGTAATGTTAGAGGTGGAAACGCAAGCCTGATCAGGGTATCCCGTACTGAATCAGACTGCATTGTACTAAAGTGAACTGTACCGCTCCAAAAAAATGTGTTATCACAATTTTAACTAATCAGAACTAGCTCCCAAAACTGACATCAAAAACATCCTGAATCTGAATGGAAGATAGTGTTGTCACAATACTGGAATTCGGAATCAATCGACAATGAGATTTTAAAAGCATCCATTCCCGCGTTCCCAACATTTGACCGATGTTGAGCACGTTCTTAAACACCGCTGATTTGCTGTTGTGTTCACTTGAGCAACAGAAATGACTGTGATTGGCCATGAAGGTCATCAGTTCACCGAACTCACCACTGTTTACGGAGTGTAACTACAGATACAGCGACACTGGAGTGTTTGAAAGTCATGTCGATCAGCTGGTCTGTCTATAAGCTGACATACGAGCGATCCGCTGATGAATTGCGGCTTTAAAACGCTCAAGTGTCCCTGTATCTGTGATTACACTCAGTAAACAGCGGTGAGTTCGGTGAACTAATGACCTTCACAGCAAATCACAGTCATTTCTGTTGAGCATGTGAACACAATGGCAAATCAGCGCTGTTTAAGAACGCGCTCAAATGTTAGCGGGAAATGGACGTTCTTAAAATTTCAGTATCGATTGGTACCGAATTCCAGTATCGTGCAACCCTAATGGAAGATCACATGAAGGTCTTTGTTATTGTGTGTTGTCTGTAACTTTGAAGAGCAACCCATTTATTACATTTGAAAATAAAACAAACAAAACATCCATATGTGTTTTTTAAAGCCTTGCTAGTTCAAACCCCAAAAACGCAGTATTTATTTGACAAAACATAAGAATAAAAATTATCATCCGTGTCAAAATGTGTGCAAGTTTCTGAGAAAGTGATCATTTTGTTCACCTGAACATGAAAACGATGCTGTTCACCAAATCAATTACGCAACATTCCAGTTAAATTTGGATACAAGCTAATGAAGTGAGTAAAAAATAATAAAAGCATTGATCGTACTTCATTTTTGATTGGGTAGGTGGAGTCCTGCTGCTTCTTGGTTTTCTTGTCGGGTCGACTGACATCCAGGTTCTTCATGAAGGTGGTGAGGACCTGAGAGACGCCAATGCCAGACAGGATGCACATGACGGGGGCGAGGACCAACATGAGACGCACCTGAGAAGAACAGATCAGACTAGGGTGAGAGAGAGATACCAATATATCTACTTCAAAGAGAAAGTAGAAATATTTTACCATCACAGCTGAGAAGTACATGCTGGTGACGCCATACATGATGATGAAAATCGTGGCATCAGAGAGGTTGTTAAAGCAGTAGTAAAGACCAACTGGAGAAACAAGAGATGGTGTTAACGGTTTTAACCTGATGCCATGTTATATTAATGTTATTTATATTTATACATTTGTATAAATATTTGTATGCATGTATAAATGTATGCATATGTATGCATTAGGGATGCTTATTTCAGTTAATTTTCCCAACTGACAACTGTCGCTCGTTAACCAAATATTATTCGTTAACCAATCAGATTAATATAAAATTATCATTTCATTAAAAAAAAAAATTTAATTGACATGTCTATTTTGAACAATACACTGAATTATTGCCAGCAAAAAAATGTGTCAATATCATATATCCTACTCTAATTGTTACCAATGATTTTTAATAGCTGCACCTAAATATAACAACACTCACCTAACAGACCATATCCAACACCGTATTTTTAAAAAAGCATTTAAAAACTGTACCTGGAAACATGAAGACCAGAAGCTGGAGGTCAAAGTAGTAGGAGGACCAGGTGGTGGGCTGATGCTCAGACACAGAGGCGATGATGGGAATGTTGTTCTTGGCATAAGATGGATCCAGCAGAGAGTAGAAACGGCCAGTCCAAGGCGAGATTTTTCCTAACATGAGACAATACAAAAGTAAACTATTGAAAAACAACATTTAAATTACCAAAACAAGTACTTTAAAATGTATTTATGATATGCGTTTAAAGCAGTCCTACTATCCCCCTTTGAAGACAAGACGTAATAAAATTCTCAGGTTTGCCCAGAAAAAAAAACAAGGATTTATTATTATGCCATGCTGTAAATGCCCCTTTTTTTGAGTGGAAGCAGAAATATGCAGTTTTAGGGGCCAATCACACCAAATGTGCTTTTCCATTCTAAGTATGCGAGGTGCACCACACTGCCTTTTTTTGTTGACAAGAAAAAAATTCAAGAGCTCACACTTAGATATTGCTTCATAATAATAGCAGGTTTGACATGCTGTCCCAGGAGAGAACCCTGAGCTTGGAGATAATTGAGCCCAGGGCTCCCACCTGGTCAATGAGCATGTAAGGGGGTACGAGATCAGGTAGTTCTCGAGAGCTAGCCTTGGTAAAGGAGGAAAGGGGGAGATGGGGTGGATTCTTCAAATACGAAGATAAGGGAGTAATGCTAGACAGGTTATTTATAGTGAGTTTGTAATAATCCGATTGGCTTACTAATGATTACAGGAGAGACCAGCCGCGATCAATCATATCACATGCTCCTCTCGAAATTAGTTTGTGAAACTTTACGAAGTGCGCTGCACTTATTATGTCACTAGGCAATGACTGAATCAGCAGCATATTGTGTGCGAGCGTTGCTGTTGATATTGTTATAATTGTAATGTTTAATAATATTATGATACTCAAGATTTGTGAAGTCATAAAGCAATGGATATCTCGAAACAGGGGGTTAAAAGAAGAGGTGCACTGGGCACATAAGCAGTGAGCAAAACGCTCACGGCCATAAGTAAACCATTCAAAAGATGCGCCTCTCAATGCAAAAAGTGTGTTCGGTGTGATCAGGATCTTAGTGTGCTTCTTTATATGCAAATGAGCTGCTGCTCTCCACTTAATTTCCAGAAGAGGGTGGAGCCTTTGCAGCTTTGCCAGTTTAAACTCTCAAAATGTGGTTTTCAGAGCACAAGGAAAGCACATGGAAAGCAAAGCAACAGACAGCAAACTGAACAAGTATGAAACTGAGTTCTCTTTCCTAGTAATGGTCAAATACACGTTCTCAAAATGTTGGTTTTGACTGAGAATAAAAAGTTGGGAAAGAACTCTCTTTGACTTTGTAATTTGCAACTTTTATAACTCACCAGAGTTGAAAATGACAACCTCGGTTTAGGCCCAATCCCAATTCTATATTTGTACCCCTACCCCTTCCAAATTCACCCCTAGGAAATGGGACACCACTACAACACCTGTACATGTCATCATATGTCATCGCGACTGCTGTAGTTATTCCAGTTGCATTCTTTTTTTGAAGTGAAGTGAAGTGAAGTGTAGTGTGGCCAAGTATGGTGTCCCA
>CAIGQV010018202.1:3855148-3873272 GCA_903798115.1 Danio jaintianensis
GCTTGACTGTATATATATATATTAGCCATAAATATTTTGTCGCAATTAATCTTTGCCCAGCACTAGTTTTTATTTTCCTTTTATCGTTTATATGTCAACGTTCTGTATTAGATGTCCTGTATTACCTGCAAATAAGACAATCAATTAAAAAAATCAAATGATAAAAATAAAAAAGCAGTAAAACTGAATTTTGGATCCTGTTGCACCGGAATAAGGACTCGAAAGCTGTACTCACGGATCAAACTCGTGGATGACACTCTCGAACCGAAGCACAGAAAACAGTCTGGTGGAGAAGGCTGAAATTGACAAGACAGAAGAGAATTAGAGGAATGCTGATGTACGGGACATCAGATGAAGAGGTGAGCATCCACTCACACAGGACGGCTGCCATAGACAGGATGAGCAGCTTCAGCAGGGTGTCCTGTTTCTCATAGGACAGACGCAGGAAGCCCAGCTTGGTCATCTTTACACACGGGAGGCAGGACTAACTCTTGACACCTGACAAAACAGACAACAACAGCGTGTTAAAACACAAGTTCACATCAGAGGGGAAATAAACTGGATAAACTAAAAATGGAACTCATATAGCAATGCATGCAAAAGCTAATTTTGGATTTTTTAACTTCTAATGAATGTGTGATTATGCAATTCACAACTTATTCTGATCTCATTTTAAATCAATTTAACATTAAACATAAATCGTAGAAGAAAACATATTTAAGAAATAGGCACATATTTAAATTCTCCTATCTGTAAAATGTCAGGAAGTCAGTTTGTGCACAATTTCCATTCAAATTCCTACTAATTAACACCACAAACGTATTGATTAATAAATAAGACAACCCAAATATCATTAATATGCACAATAACACTTTGCTTTCGTGATAAACTTTTCCTGATAATAAACTATTAGTGTTCATTAGCTCCTTAGCTGCTAGCTAACATCACCCATTTCACGTCTTCGCGAGCTATTTTAATATACGCAAATGCGCTGTTAAATGCACACGAGTCAATATAATGACAACAAAACCGTAGAGATACGAAAAAATGAGTTAAACGATTCTAAATGTGCAAAATTACCAGTCTTATTCATCGGCGGTTCACTCACTCCAGCCCTTCCACACTTTCACACACAACCCTCTCTGCGTTTAAACCCCGCCCATCCACGTAGAGAGAGCGCTGATTGGCTCGACGTCACGATTCCTGAAGAATGGCTTTCGCTGATTGGTCTTTGAGATGTCACTCAAGTGTGTCAAGACCAGTTCCGCATGGCGCTCCAGATGTGACGTGTCCTAATGGGAGAAAGACAGTCAGCACAGTGGAGTCCACGCAACAGTCAACTTCCAAACTTGAACTATCAAATTTCATAACAATTATTATTATCATTTAAATTAGATTATATTTTACTTACATGTTTCTAATGAGTGAAAACGCTTGTAAAGCAAAAAAGTTTATTCGGCATAGCTGTTTTTGTTGCCTTTTAACAAAAAGTGAACAGTTGTCTGATGTATTGTAACCAATTAAATATAATAAAAATTATGGCAACTATATCTCACCTCTACTTGCTATTCTATTATATAATGGTGAATGCTAGTATGCTTGGTTCTGATTGGCAGATGAACCTTATAAGTTGTGCAATTAAAGTAAAGATCCAGGCAAGTGTTGACCACATTACAGTTCCAAATCATTACGCCAAATTATTATTATTATTTCACGACCAAAAGCAGTCAAAAATCAAAAAAATATTTCCATGCATGAGATGCGTTAGAAACTAGTCCTGTGAAGTAATCTCTTAAAAAAAAGAAAATAATAGAAAGCATAATTCAACAAATGCAATTTAAAGGACAACTATGATGCAAAAGCAACTTCTGTAAGCTGTTTGGACAGAGCTGTGTGTATGTATAGTGTGTCCACAGTCATACTGGAGTGATAGAAACACAACAAGTCTTTTTTCTTTTAATTTCCAGACTTTAAAATAGGATAAAAGTGATACGATCCCAGTGATTTTGAGGCCCACCGCAATGTGAAGTAGGATTGCTGTTTTCCCCGCCCACCAAATTGATTAACAGGAGCATATTAACATGTCTCTGTAGTAACAAGTATAAACATGTCCACAGAACAGGATTTGCAAAGAAACTGGGATTAAAAGATCTGTTCCAACTCTCTGTGATCAAACTGCACCTCAAGAATGAGTTTTTAAGTTTAAAACTCTTTAAAAGTTTCTGCCGGCAGCTAGCTCTCTGCAACTCTCACATGGTTGCCCACTGAAGCTTAGCAGGGCTGTGCCTGGTCAGTACCTGGATGGGAGACCACATGGGAAAGCTAGGTTGCTGCTGGAAGTGGTGTTAGTGAGACCAGCAGGGGGAGCTCAACCTGCAGTCTGCGTGGGTCCTAACGCCCCAGTATACTGATGGGGACTCTATACTGCTCAGTGAGCGCCGTCTTTAGGATAAAACGTTAAACTGAGGTCATTAAAAATTCCAGGATGTCCTTCGAAAAAGAGTAGGGGTTTAACCTCGGCATCCTGGTCAAATTTGCCCACTGGCCTCTGTCCATCATGGCCTCCTAACCATCCCCATATCATGATTGGCTTCATCACTCTGTCTCATCTCCACCAATCAGCTGGTGTGTGGTGTGCAGTCTAGCACAATATGGCAGCGGTCGCGTCATCCAGGTGGATGCTGCACACTGGTGGTGGATGAGGAGATTTCCTCAAAAATGTGTAAAGTGCAACAGTGCAACAGTGCAAGTTTGTAATAAAGAAAAGACAGTAAAATCACTAAGTAATGCATAACCGCTAGACTCACCACAGATGCATAGTGTCAGTACAAACATATATGAGGTTGCTTTACACACACACAACAGGAGTCCCAGTTTGTGAACGTTAAATCTGGTTTATTTTACAGTAGCATAATGGATATACATACAACAGTGTATATTAACTTGTATCCTGTCACATTTGCTGCATAGACGTGCAAAAACAGAGCAAAGTTAAACGTGTGTGTACTTTGTAAGGGCATTTGTGTATGACTTATCATTGCAGAAAGGCTTAAACTTCACAACAATTACATCAAATAACCTTACTAGGTAGGCGGCGCGGTGGCGCAGTGGATAGCGCTGTCGCTTCACAGCAAGAAGGTCGCTGGGTTAGCCTCGGCTGGGTTAGTTGGCATTTCTGTGTGGAGTTTGCATGTTCTCCCCGTGTTCGCGTGGGTTTCCTCCGGGTGCTCCGGTTTCCCACACAGTCCAAAGACATGCGCTATAGGTGAATTGGGTAAGCTAAATTGTCCGTAGTGTATGTGTGTGAATGTGAGTGTATGGGTGTTTGGGTTGCAGCTGGAAGAGCTGCGTAAAACATATGCTGGATAAGTTGGCGGTTCATTCCACTGTGGCGACCCCAGATTAATAAAGGGACTAAGCCGAAAATAAAATAAATGGATGAATGAACCTTACTAGGTATTATGACTCTGAACTGAATATCCGCTTTATCTGTGTCTGTCTCTGTCACTGACTGCTGTTTATCTGACTTAACTAAATAGTCCTCGCTGCAGCCTGTAGCACAGTGACGTCATGTATATACATTGTCACGTATATATACTACGTCATGTACATTGAAGTTCGCAAGTGCAACGTGACGTACTGCATGGCTGTGTCTGAAATCGCATACTTCCATACTAGAACGTACTTTTCTAACTATCGTCTAGTAAAATCAAATTTAAATGTAGTACATACTCGAGTAGTGTCCATTACTTTAGTCTGAAAACCTATCGTCTGATAACACTCTGGAGCTGAAGGTGGCGGTAATGCACCAAAACACTGGATGACAACCGGCATAAAAATACAAGAAGAAGAAGCAGCCGTTGCAACCAGATATCTACTATAATGTCAAGATTGTAACCCGCATGCTTACTGTGATGGTTGGGTTTAGGGCTGGAGTAGGTGTAGACGGTAATAACACACACTATAATGTGTAATTTAATAAATACTACAAATAACTCGTACCGTTGTAGCGACAACCGCTTGACGTACGCATTCATTCATGAAATAAAAATGCAACAGCAGAGTCGCTATGCATGCATGCTAGAACATACATGATGTTGACATGCATGGCGTCGACATACGTTTCATTACTGCGCTACAGGCTGCAGCAAGGGGTGTCTCAACTTAACGCAGCAGGAGAAGCAGACACGCATGTGGGAATGGTGGGCGGGGAGAACCAGCTCATTTGCATTTAAAGGCAACAAAACAGCTACAATGTAATCGGACTCCAAAATTCACATATTCAGCAGAGTATAATAAATGATCTGATGGGAATTTTGAGCTGAAACTTTACAGTCACATTCTGGAGACACCAAAGAATTATCTTATATCGTGTAAAATGAGTAAAATAGGAGCCCTTTACATCACAGATTGAATGTACAGAATTACTGTAATGAAATATAAGTAAATGCTGCCCTCTAGAGGTAACTGAGAAGAACATACGCAATAAAAGAATAATTCATTTACTAGCTTTATTATTTAACACTTATGTTGTTAACAACAATAAGCCAAATAAGAACTGGCACAATATAAATAAATGGGGACAAGACCTGTGAACAAAATTAAAATATTTAATGCAGAATCACAATGAATGTGGCTTAAATTGCAGACTATTATTGAAAAAGCTATTATTTATATATAGAAGGGCTCAGATTTATGATGCTTTTTTGTCCAGTTTTGCTTATGATTAATTACGCAAGTTAATTAATCATCAAGGGTGACACGGTGGTGCAGTGGGTAGTGCTGTCGCCTCACAGCAAGAAGGTCGCTGGTTCGAGCCTCGGCTGGGTCAGTTGGCATTTCTGTGTGGAGTTTGCATGTTCTCCCCGTGTTCGCGTGGGTGGGTTTCCTCCGGGTGCTCCGGTTTCCCCCACACTCCAAAGACATGCGCTATAGGTGAATTGGGTAAGCTAAATTGTCAGTAGTGTATGGGTGTTTCCCAGTACTGGGTTGCAGCTGGAAGGGCATCCGCTGTGTAAAACATATGCTGGATAAGTTGGCGGTTCATTCCGCTGTGGTGAACCCTGATTAATAAAGGGACTAAGCCGAAAAGAAAATGAATGAATTAATTAATTAATCGTCGAACCAAGGATCATGTGGCGCTGAAGACAAGAATAACGATGCTGAATATTCAGCTTTACATTACAGGAATAAATACAATTTTAAATATTCAAACAGAACAAACTTATTGTAATTTGTAATAAAAATACACTGTTTTACTAACTATTACTTATAATAATTATTAAATTATTAAAATAATTAAACTACAGCTGACCGCACTTTCGTACGGTTGTATTCAAAATTAGATGAAAAGTCTTCATAATATTCACTAAATCCTGGTCAGGTGACAATAATGTAATATTCTGCCATGAAATGTTTACATCACATAGTTTAATGCAATATTTTAAACATAGCATGTAAAATATCATAAACTATGCAAACTATACATGATAATGTGCAGGGATGGACTTTTTGATGATTTGGGGGCCCTAAGCAATTCCAGGTATGGGGCCCTAGCACTGAAAGTCAAAACACTCTCTTTCTTTATAGATATTTTTTTCTCTTTATAATTTTTTTTGTAAATAATCTGCATGTTAAAAATATAAAGTGTCACCTTCTTAATGTAAAACTAAATACAATAAATTCACAAATAAAAAACAAGTTCACAAACTATGTACAGTTAATTAGCCATACTCCTGATTTGTGATTAGATTTTAATATTTGCATGTCCAGTACAGAAGGAACGTTCCACTATTCATGGGGGCCCCCGGTTTAGAAAAGAAGTAATAATATTAAAATCTTAATGATTACAGACATATGATTTACAACATATGATAGAAAAATTATAAAACAGCTTTAGGATTATTAATATAGGCTTCTTGGCATTGGCCGGGGCCCACTATTTCCCTGGAGCCCTAAGCGGTTACTTACCTCGCTTATTGGTTAGTCCTGATAATGTGCAGTATGCAGTAGTAGTAGCCTACAATAGTATTGCAATTATGTATTTTTTGTAATAAGTTATTTAAAATGTATTTATGAAGTGAGTTTTGTTGTTTGAGTTTCTCAAAACCTTTTTTTTTTTTGAGTCCTTTGTCATCTAATATATCAATTTCTAATATATTATTTTTTTAAACTCACAAATAAAACAGCTTTGGTTGCTTATAAAAGATTTTATCCAGCTGAGATTTGTTTTTATGTACTCTTCATGTATCCTCAGTCATTTCTCTTTAAAAGAAAACAGTTCAGCGAAGTGTCCTGTTACCAAAGTTACAGTAGATCGTTTAGAATCACAATTTAGGACGCGTTCCAAGTGGTATGTCAAGCCGTGCAGCACTGTGACGCCTCAGTGGGTTTGCAGTAGTGGTTTGTAGTGGTTGTAGCAGTGTTTTTGTTTGGTACTGACGTCGATTCGCAGCTTTCCTAGTGAAGATCTCCAGCTATTTCACGGCTTTTCAAGTTAGCGAAGTTATTAGTGTTTTTTGGATGTCAAAGTTGCTGCATACCCCAAGTTTTTTTGGCAATCCACGGTGCAAGACCGAGATTGCCACCACTATGATTGCTGACCATAAATTTCCTGGTAACACACTCTCAACAAGGATAGAGAAATCAATGGTGGAGAAGCCGAGGAAAAAGAGGTTCTTCAAATTGCCCTCTTTCCTCAGAGCTGACAAGAAAAATGTGCAGCTCAATCAAACACCTGAAAACTGCAGTGGTGAGTGGTATTTAGGCCTACATTGGAAAGAGGTTTCCCTGATTTGAGATTATTTAAACCCCATTCTGTCCAGTTGGAGGATTAGTTCACCCAAAATTTACAATTCTGTTATTAATTACTTACCTTCATCTGGTTCCAATCCCATGAGACCTTCCTTAATCTTCTGGACACAAATGAATATATCTTAGATTAAATTCGAGAGCTCCCTCATTGTCCATAGACAGTCACGAGAAGTTCAAAGTCCAGAAAAAGAACCAAAAACTGTCATTAGTCGTTTAACTGTAATCATACCAAGCTCAAAGAACACATTTGTGCATAAAAAAAAAAAGTACTTTGCTCGTTTGAGTGAATAAAGGTCATACACCGTGGTAAAGTTAGTTTGACATTCGGTTTCAAACCAATTAAATTCTTTGCTCCTGTTATAGTTTGAGTCAAAACTATGTCAGATAGACATAAATATGTGCCCTTTATGTTGCACAAGGCTTAATTTCTCAATTATACAACAAAACCAGTACCAAAATGTTCAGAAAAACATCCTGGTTATTGCACAAGACTTTGTTTTTGGAATTAGCACTTTATTTATTTTATAATTAAAAAAAACTTTTAATAGAAAAAATAGCATTTAAACTCTGACACCATTTGAGATAAAGAAATCAAATCAACTGTGAAACTCTCTAAATAATTTTCTAAATTTGATTTGATTTCTTTATCTCAAATAGTGTCAGAGTTTAAATGATTGTTACTATTTTTTTTCCATTCAATTCTTTTTATTTTTTTTAAATATATAACATAAATAAAGTTCATATTTATATGGTTATTTTTTTTTTAATCGAGAAATTAAGCCTTGTGCAATATAAAGGGCACATATTTATGTCTATCTGACATAGTATTGACTCAAACTATAGCAGGAGCAAAAAACTTAATTTGAAACTAATATATATATATATATATATATATATATATATATATAAAAAAAGAATAATATTTAAAAGTAATAATTTTATTTGCATGTTCATTCGTTGTCTGTAATCCATATTTGGCTGAAACGGTGCTGGTTCTCGTACCGGTTTGACTCTGAGTGCTGAGCCGGTGAAAGGCTGCTGTTCAGCGGGGAGCTGCGTGTCTCACTCCGCCTCGCGCTTAACTCAGCATAAACAGTATATAATGAAATATTAAATGTTAAACATTATTATTTATTATGAAGAGGGTGAACATTCACTTGAACATTATTCTATTACTATTACATATTATTCTATTACTATTACATATTATTCTATTACTATTACATATTATTCTATTACTATTACATATTATTATATTACTATTACATATTCAGGTATATGCATCTTAATAAAACAAATCAGTAAAATAATCTTGTAACTCATTTTCAGCTTTCCTGACACAGATTTAGCCTCCAGTCCCTTAATAAAGTAGTACACTGGAAAAAAAAAGATGTCTGCAGAATTGTTGCAAACAATTTATATGTGTTGAATTTAAACAAACAAATTAAGTTGAACATTACTCAATTTAGTTTGTTTAAATTCAACACATATAAATTGTTTACAACCACTTAAAAAAATTGTAGTAAATCCAAGGAATCATCTTTGAATTAATTTTTTCAGTGTATTTCCTCTCAAATGACTGTGGAAAAGTGTGTCAACTACAATCGTTTCTCTTTTAACAGATGAGGTGAAAGAGAAGAGGAGGAAAAAAAGCCGGCTGGCATCGTTCCTCAAAGCGTGCAGAAAACACCTGAGGATCTCCTGCCTCACCCCCAATGAAGACAAGATGGAGGATGAAGATGTGGAGCAGAAACAGCTCCCAATCTCACCAGACAAAGGCTCTGATGGTAAATGAACATATTTACATCAATATAGCAGTCTATAATGGTATTAATCAATTGTATTCTTCACACAGACATCTTTAAAATGACTGTGTAAAATGTGTAACCACTTCATTTCTCTTCTAACAGATGACTCTCTGTGCTGCTCCAAGCTTGAGAAATGTCTGCAAGTGGATCCTGCAATCATTGTTGAAGAACGCTGTGTGAAGGACGAGATACATGTCAGTAAAGGAGAAATTGTACTGACGCAAATTGATTTATCCTGCGGAGGTCAAGAGGAGGAGAAGGAGGAGGACAACATTATGGAGGAGGAGATGAAAGACAAGAAGAAGAAAAAGAGAAGGAGAAGGAAGAAAGAGGAGAAGACGTTAGAGGAGATAATGATGGAGAAGGAGGAGGGAAAGATTAAAGAGGACAATGGAGGGAAAGAGAGAAAGATAAAAGAGGAGAAAATGGATGAGACAATTGTGGAGAAGAAGGAGGAGGACAAGATTGAGGATGAGGGAAAGAAGGGAAGAAAAAGGAGAAGGGGAAGGATGAAAGAGGAGAAGAAGCAGCAGTGAAGGAGCAGGATTAAAAAGGGGAAGGAAAGTGAGGACAATGAGAAGGAGGACATGGAGATGATGGATTTGAAAGAGGAGATAAAGGAGGAGGCGGCGAAGAAGAGAAACAGAAAGAAGAAAATAAGCAGCAGGATGAGCAGAAGGATAATGAGGAGGAGAAGTGAAAGGAGGAGGATGAGAGGATGATGGAGGAGGAGGGAGAAGGAGAAAAACAATAAAAAGATGATTAAAAATCTGTCTGTTTTGCTTATCTGTTCAAAAATGTAACTCACAAGTTAGCACTGTCGCCTCACAGCAAGAAGGTCGCTGGTTTGAGTCCCAGCTGGGTCAGTTGGTGTTTCTGCTGTGGGTTTCCCCCACAGTCCAAAGACATGCGCTATAGGTGAATTGGATAAACTAAATTGGCCGTAGTGTATGTGTGTGAACAGGGGCGCCGCTAGGGGGGGAAATTTAGGACAATACTAAGGGTCCACACCATTTTGGGGCCCCTAGAGAGACTATTAGGGGCCCACCACCAACCGCCCCCCCGGTTGGGTTGTGGCTGGAAGGGCATCTGCTGTGTAAAACATATGCTGGATAAGTTGGCAGTTCATTCCACTGCGGCGACTGATGAATAAAGGGACTAAGCCGAAGGAAAATGAATGAATGAACACTCCATACTGTATACAGACCAAATTTATTGAAATAATGTAATACTTTTACAAAATGTCACTCACAAATATCCGTCTGTAGGTGTAACACTATGGACTGCCGTCGATAATTACAACCCCATGTTTTTAAAAACACACACCACCCACCCACAATAGATACAATGACATCAAAACGAGCCATTAGTATGTGCTTCACTTTCAAATGTTCGAAAACAGGAACACACGCCACAGTAGACATCCACTCCGCATGCCAGCGTTCGTCAGAAAGCAGATCCGTGGTCATTTAAAAGGACAGATTCACACGTGTCGCACAGTTTGGCAGTGTCACCTGACAGCAGCAGAGGAGTAAAGCTTGTGCATACTGTTGGAAAATCATCCCCGAAACCATTGCAGATGACACCGGATCATGTTGACATGGTATTCCCGAAATAAAAGCGCATTAAAAAAGAAACAAAAAAAAACAGCAGCTCCCTTTTGAGTTGAACGTTAAATGGAATATTTCTGTAAAGTTCTCTCATCATTTACTCCGTCTAATCTGATTTCTCCTGAGGAACACAAATGGAGAGATTTAAAAGAGTGTTCATGCTGCTCACTTTTAATACAACAAAAGTATACAGTGATTTGAGCGGCGTGAACGTTTTTCGAAGTCTCTCTTTTTGAGTTCGATACATAAATGATGAATTTGGAGGTTAGCTTTTGGCTGAACTATTCTTCGAAGAAGATGTCTAGTCAACAAATTAACACGCAGATAACTCGGTAACACTTTACAATATGGGACACCTAGTTAATGTATTTAATAACATGAATAACATGAACGAACTGTAAACAATGCATTTATTACAGTATTTATTCATTTTGTTAACAAACAGTTGTTTATTTTTAGCTTACGTTAAAGGGATAGTTCACCCAAAAATACAAATCCAATCATCGTTTGCTTTGATTTTCTTTTTTCTGTTGATCACATAACCTCCATAAATGGAAACCTGTAACCATTGACTTCCATAGCATTTGTTTTTCTTATAGAAGTCAATGGTTACAGGTTTCTAACATTCTTCAAAATATCTTATTTTGTGTTCAACAGAAAAAAGAAACACATAAAAGTTTGAAATCACTTGAGGATGACTAAATATTTTTTATTTATTTTTTTAAAATGAATTATCAATGGTTACAGGTTTCTAACATTCTTCAAAGTATCTTATTTTGTGTTCAACAGAAAAAAACAACCTGATGAAGGTTTTTAAACCACTTGAGGATAAGTAAATATTGAGTAAATTAGAATTTTTTGAGTGAACTATCAATGGTTACAGGTTTCTAACATTCTTCAAAATATCTTATTTTGTGTTCAACAGAAAAAAGAAACAAAAGTTTGAAATCACTTGAGGATGACTAAATATTTTGTAATTTTTTAAAAAAAATTAATTATCAATGGTTACAGGTTTCTAACATTCTTCAAAGTATCTTATTTTGTGTTCAACAGAAAAAAACAACCTGATGAAGGTTTTTAAACCACTTGAGGATGAGTAAATATTGAGTAAATTAGAATTTTTTGAGTGAACTATCAATGGTTACAGGTTTCTAACATTTTTCAAAATATCTTATTTTGTGTTCAACAGAAAAAAGAAACAAAAGTTTGAAATCACTTGAGGATGACTAAATATTTTGTAATTTCTTTTTTTAATGAATTATCAATGGTTACAGGTTTCTAACATTCTTCAAAGTATCTTATTTTGTGTTCAACAGAAAAAAACAACCTGATTAAGGTTTTTAAACCACTTGAGGATGAGTAAATATTGAGTAAATTTTCATTTTTTGAGTGAACTATAAATGGTTACAGGTTTCTAACATTTTTCAAAGTATCTTATTTTGTGTTCAACGGAAGGAAGAACCTCAAAAGTTGGAAACCACTTGAGGATGAGTAAATATTGAGTAAATAAATTTTTTTTGGAGTGAACTATCCCTTTTACTAACTAATCCCATTAGTAAACCATGAACTATAACTAATAAATGCTGTACAAACTTTATTAATTCATGTTAGTATATACATTAACTAACATTAACCAAGTGTCCCATATTGTAAAGTGTTACGATAACTCATAACTTTCATATCAAGAAACCTCCTCTGCTCAAAGAGGGCTTTAAAATTGATCGTTTCTGACTCTAGATCAGTTGTCAGTGCAGTAAAGTAAACCATCAGGAACCTTTTTCTTCATAGAGTTTAGTGTTAATTGATAAATACACTCTCTCACGTGTCTGAGCCTCAAAAAAAGTACATAAAATTAAAAAGAAGGCCATAAATATATAAAAAGATTCGACTAATGTAGACTACAGGGCCTAAAAAGAGGACGGTGGGCCAATTCACAGAAAATGTGCACGCCGAGGTCTTTGTGCTGTCTCTACAAATCACCCAAATGGCACGTAATGGGTACAAAATCAGTCAGAGAAAAAAAAAATTAAAATCACACCGAGAATCATGACCTTGATTCACATTACTAACCCGTCCAGAAGAGCACAGACTCACACTTTCAAATGCAGAGAGTGCGTAATGGATCGTTTTCCCGCCTTTCAGAGCGAGAGGGGAATCCTGAAGAGGTCACTGAGGGGGTAAAGGTCGCTGGCGAGTCGGGGACACGTGAGGAGACGGCAGCTTCTCTGTGGATGCGGAAGTGCTGAGGGAGCTCTGCAGGTTCACCGTCTTGTGTAACAGTTTGTTACTGATGAGGACGACCAGGGAAAAGAGCCGGAGCTGGAAGTGGCTGCAATGACAGAAAAACACAATGATGTGGAGGACTGTGATCAACGATTTTTCTGAAAACTAAATCTGTAAAAGTACAATCAAAAAGCACAGTACTTACTACAGCTTGACTGGGGTCTTTGCTTCATTAGCGCTGATGATGAAGAGCGGGAAGAGAATGGAGAACAGACAACCGCTGAAGGAAAGAGCAAGATTTACAGATGGAAAAAAAGAGTTATGGCTTATATTTATATATAGTTGAACTCCCTGTAAAATAAGGTTTCTATTACACCTAAACATTTCAAAGATCATGACATTTCACAATTCTCAATTAATACCAAAGGTCAATTATCACAATATTGACCTAAGATGCAAAAAAGGGTATTTTAGCAGGTAAAATAACTCGAAAATACTTGATGTGTTACTTTATTGTATATATATATATATATATATATATATATATATATATATATATATATATATATATATGTTCAGAGTAAATGAATGCTTTAAACAAATAAAATTGCAAAAGGTTGCATAAGTTACACTAAAGTGTCATTATTAAATCTTAGTTAAAGATGCAGTATGTAAGTTTGACACCCAGTGGTTTAACTTGGTATTGTACTCCTGGTTCAAAACACATTTTCACTCGGCCCCTCCTCTGACGACTCCATGCAAGCGCAGGTTGCCTGATTGATGACACCAGCAGGAGCACGCCTGACTATTGAGACTAAAGGTTGATTTAAAGGTGTAGTATGTAAGTTTGACACCAAGTGGTTGAACCAGGTATTGCATTACTGGATCAAAACAAACACAAGTGCAGGTTGCCAGATTGAGGACCAAAAGGAGCAAGTCTAACGATCGAGCCTAAAGGCTGATTTAAATTGTGTTCTAAATAAAAGCAACGGCACGCGATAAAAGGAATATTCTCCATATTAAAAGCAGTTTTTGTTCTAACCAACACTTGAAATTGATATATTTGAAACGGCTTCTATTTCCTGCAGCTGAACATCACCTCAGGTACATCTCATGTGCTTTATTCAGTGTTAAATGCTAACAATGTGAGTTTGAATGCCATTTTACATGACATTTATTGCCATACTACTGAAAGCAGCAGCAGATAGTTCACCTCAGATCTTGAACATAAAATAAACCATTTGAAATTGAACTTTAGAACTGTGAAATAATGCAAACCAACACATCAGTGATTCAGCATCTACATTTAATAATGTTAAAGAGGTTTAATATATATTAATTATATTATACACCTTACCATTTTGTTGGAGTGCAGTAAGTGCACTATTCTGTGCTTCTGAATGGCTGTATTTACATTTCTGCCGTGTTTCATCTGGTGCAAAGAGCCAAATTGCTTATCACTGCAAATCTCGTCACGTAGCGTGTTGTTAGGACACGGGGTTACAATGTAACCTGCTCACCTAATGTTTACATTCGTAAAATTTATATTATTTGCTAATTAATAACCTCATGTGGAACTCTGAATCTGTATTTCATTTTGGAGGCTGCTACTGTCCATCGGAGGTCACATTTCGGTCACGGGGGCATGCTTTGAGAGCCTTTCTGACTGAATGAATGAAATATGCTGTTTTCCAACAAGGCAACCCAGGGCGCTGAAATATAATTGGCCAAACTGGCATTGGGCGGGTTAAAGGAACCAAAACAAAGACAGACGTTCCGGCACGTAACGCACATTTTCAAAACAAAATAACTGACTTCAGCATTGTTTTTCAGATAAACAAGAATGTTCACTTGGCATGTTTCTTAAATATCTGCAAACATATTATGGTATGTGTATGCTTTAAAAGAGTCAAAAACTTACATATAAACTTTAATGCATTAAAATCAACAGGGAAAATTTTTTATTTTATTAGAACTTCATTTAATAAAACAATTCTGATTTTTGGTTTAATTGCGCTATTAGGCATTAGCTTAAACAAACAGTCACAGAATGTTCAACTTTGAGGCCAGATTAATGTGAAAATGTGAATGTTTGAAACTAAATCACCGATAATCAAGTCTTCAAGCATCTGTGGTGAACAACCGCTGAAATACGATAATCTGCATATTCTTAAAAAGCACTCCAAAAATTGTAATAATAAATAATTCATCACTGTATTTTGTAGTGCCCACGATATCAACATTGTTCATGTTCTTTATGACAACATATTGAATCACTGTATATTGACATATGTCTAATCAGCGCATAATATGGTCAGAAGAGTTTCAAATTGTACCTTATGATGTATGAAGAGGGCAGAGCAGTCAGCAGAGCCATGGGCAAACCGAAGCCAAAATAATATGGCCAGTTTCTCTCAATGTTTGACAGCCTTTGGTGCATTTCAATTCCTTCAGTCAAGAGATCAAATGTTACTTTGATGTTACATCCGATCTTATGCTTCACTGACTGTTCAGAGGCATCACACACTAACCGTGATTAAACCAGCGATATTCAAAGCAGTAAAGCGAGTAGAGCAGAGACATGTGCAGGAGACTGACCAGCTGACCAATAGCATCAATAGGGAAGAGACTCACAATCCATCCCTAAAAAAACAACGTGCATGAAAAAAATGTTTGAAAAAGAGAGATATACATTTGGTGTGAATCACAATCCAGAAGTAAATATTTCTACCTGGATGAGAAAGAGGGCCTGGAGCAGAAGATTGAAGAGCATGTCTGCGATGATCTTACTAACGCTGGGAAAAGGCTGAGCTTTACGTCCAGACACTTCAAACGCCAGATCAGCAATGTCCTGTCCAACAAAATCAACATTTACTTATTACTTTTTTTTTTTCAAAGTACCACAATACATAGTCACACCCACAAATGCCAGTGAAAACTGTACTGTGCCAGGTATTTCTTGGGAGAAATGGGTGTTGTGTGCTCCGGACCAAAGAAGAAAAGGATCATCCAGACTGTTACCAGCAACAAGTCTAAAAGCCAGGATCTGTCATTGGAATATGTGTTTATTTTGAAAAAATATATAAGATCATGAGGAACACATTGAATTACAAGTAAAAGTAAATTTTGAAATCTCTACTTTGTTTTTTTATTTTCATTTTCCATACTGTCATGGCTTTTTCTGATTTCGGGTTGTATTTGCATTTTTTGATGCAAGTACATAGTAGTTAAGGCCACCTAATATATAGTAGGACCAAAAAAGGATATGCATGTACTAAGGTGGGTTAAAGTACACTAATTACTGGATAAATAGTAAACTTTCATACTAAAATTTTCTGTATAGAATGCATAACTAATCAGGTTGTATGTCCTGAAAAAAAACATATCTCTATATTTTTTGGCTAAACTGTGATTTACTCTACACTAGTGACAGCTGCTTTCAAAGCACTGATTCATGAAGCTTCTTTACAAATCTTTTGCTTCAAAACAGTGGTTCGAAGTAGGCATCAAATTGGTAAGATCACATGATTTCAGTTAACAAGACTTCGTTACGTCATTACCAAGGGTGATTCCTGCTAAATAGTCTCACCTGAAACCAAATGGCGTTGACTATCTTGCTAAGCACAAATAGCGGCAAAACCCAGAGAGCACTGAATACAGATGTCAGAATGAACTCCAGCCACGACCACACATTCCCATGCAGCGAAGGGTCACCTAAAAAAAAAAAAAATCCAATTTCCCCCCAATTTCAGTTTAATGGAAAGAAGATTTTTTCAACACATTTCTAAACATTTCTAATAACTGATTTCTTTTATCTTTGCCATGTTGACTGCATACTATTTTACTGGGTATGTTTCAAGACACTAGTATTCAGCTTAAAGTGCAATTTAAAGACTTAACTAGGTTAATTACGTTAATTAGGCAAGTTAGGGTAATTAGGCAAGTCATTGTATAACAATGGTTTGTTCTGTAGACAATTTAAAAAATATTGCTTAAGGGGGCTAATAATATTGACCTTAAAATGGTTTAAAAAATATTAAAAACTGCTTTTATTCTAGCCGAAATAAAACAATTAAGACTTTCTGCAGAAGAAAAAATATTATAGGAAATACTGTGAAAAAATTCCTTGCTCTGTTAAACATCATTTGGGAAATATTTAATATTTATTATATAAAATATATATTTTATTATTCTAGATAAAGTCTTTAATGTGACACATACCTATGATTCTAGCAGTGAGAGACTGCAGCAGCGGGATAAACACTCGATAAAACAGGAACAGGCTTAGCTGTGAGATCAAACAAATAGGATTTTAATACAATAGTAAACACAAACAGAAAACGTTTTGCTGACCAATGAGAGACAGAGAAACATACCCAAAATACACCTCCATTCCAGGCACAGCACTGGAAAATTCGACTTACTAGTTTGGGTTCACTGTTAAGAAAAAAAAAATGGAATAAAGTAATGACCAAGACTGTAATGTCACTAGTATTAAAGGGGACCTATTATGCACCTTTTTACGAGATGTAAAATAAGTCTGTTGTCTCTAGAGTGTGTGTGAAGTTTCAGCTCAAAATACCACACAAATAATGTTTTATAACTCTTTGAAACGGCCCCTTTTAGGTTTTGATCCTAATTGTGCCATTTTGGTGACTGTCGCTTTAAATTCAAATGAGATTGTACTCTTTTCAAAAGATGCCGGAGCTACAAACGCCTATGTGTCAGCATAGCGGCAGATTCAAAAACAAAACTAACGTCCTATGCTAATGAGGAAGCGATGGTCACTAATGGGTGGGGCTTTCCCCCTGTGATGACACGTACAAAGGGAGAATGTCAAACAAAGTGTTTCTGCAGACTGCACTTTAAAGCAGCAGTTGACTAAAGCCCAGCGTGTGCTTATAATAAACAGAACGTTATATTATGTTGGTGTGAATGCTAATATAGTTATTGTTCCACCTGTCTTGTTTTCGTTCTTCGCTTTGAGCTCGTCTCATCGCCAGAGCTCCGCATGACCTGCGTCTCCTCTGCTCCTCTCGCTTCTGCTGAATCCGAGCATCGAGTTTGGAGATGGTTCCAATGCCCAGGATCGAGTCCTTGATACCCTGAAAAAACAGGAAGACTGCTGCTTAATACTAAATCCCATTTCTTTAAATGAAATTAAAATAAAGGATCATATCATAACAAACCATAAATCTATGAAAAGCTTGATTATTCAACTTTCAGATGACATAAAAATCTTGTAATAATAATATATAAATTCAATAATTGACACTTATGACTGGTCTTGTGATCCAAATACTTAAGCTATTTTCAATATTAAAGAAGACACTATTAAGACTTAAAAGGCTTTCTATGTAAATAAAATGTACTTTTGTGTATGTATATACACTAACCAGCCACTTTTTTAGGTACAACTGTCCAACTGCTCGTTAACGCAAATTTCTAATTAGCCAATCACACCGCAGCAACTCAATGCATTTAGGCATGTAGACATGGTCAAGACGATCTGCTGCAGTTCAAACCGAGCATCAGAATGGGGAAGAAAGGTGATTTAAGTGACTTTGAACGTGGCATAGTTGAGTATTTCAGAAACTGCTGATCTACTGGGATTTTAACGCACAACCATCTCTAGGGTTTACAGAGAATGGTCCGAAAAAGAGAAAATAT
>CAIGQV010018202.1:3941186-3951207 GCA_903798115.1 Danio jaintianensis
CACACACACACACACACACACACACACACACACACACACACACACACTAAAAATAGAGTTCTCTTGAAATTTCTCAGTTTCTCTGGACTAATAAAGTAAATTACAGAACTAAATTAAAAATAAAACGATTTCATAATTTAGAGCATAATATGAAAATTGATCAACATGTTTTAAGCATTTCTTTATATTAATTTTATTGTTATTATTCATTCATTCATTCATTTTCCTTCAGCTTATTCTCTGATTTATCAGAGGTTGCCACAGCAGAATGAACCGCCAACTTATCCAGCATATGTTTTACGCAGCGGATGCCCTTCCAGCTGCAACCCAGTACTGGGAAACACCCATACACACTCATTCACACACACACACACACACACACACACACATACACTACGGACAATTTAGTTTATTCAATTCACCTATACCGCATGTCTTTGGACTGTGGGGGAAACCGGAGCACCCGGAAGAAACCCACGTCAACACGGGGAGAACATCCAAACTCCACACAGAAATGCCAACTGACCCAGCCGGGACTCGAACCAGCGACCTTCTTGCTGTGAGGCGACAGTGCTAACCACTGAGCCACCATGCCGCCCCCAGTGGCGTATTTCAAACTGAAAACAAGATTATTTAACTTACCCCACTGGCAGTTGATTTTTGCTTGTTTTAATGAAAAACTTGCTTAATTTGTACTTATTATTCATGAAAACAAACACTATTTTTAACTAGTCTAGAAAATGCTTCTTGGTTTAACATTTTTTAGATATTTAGACTAGAAACTAGACAAAAACTGTAAGTAAGAGCAGTGTAGCCCTAATTCTTAAAGAGCCACAATGAATCCAGCATAGTTTTATTTAGTTTAACTCTATTTTATTGATGCATATTAGAGTTACAGTACCAAATATAAAGAATCATTCAATCATTCATTTTCCTTCGGTTAGTCTGTATTTCATAGGTTCGCCACAGCGCAATGAACCGCCAACTATTCCAGCATATGTTTTACACAGCGGATGCCCTTCCAGTCGCAACCCAGTACTGGGAAACATCCATACACTCTCGCTTTCACACACACACTACGGCCAATTTAATTTATTCAGTTCACCTATAGCGCATGTCTTTGGACTGTGGGGGAAACCGGAGCACCCGGAGGAAACCCACGCGAACACTGGGAGAACATGCAAACTCCACACAGAAATGCACATTGGCCCAGATGGGACTCAAACCAGAGACCTTCTTGCTGTGAGGCGGCAGTGCTAACCACTGAGCCACTGTGCCGCCCCAGTGGCGTATTTCAAACTGAAAACAAGATTATTTAACTTACCCCACTGGCAGTTTATTTAGCTTGTTTTAATAAAAAAAATACTTGCTTAGTTTTTACTTATCATTTCTCCTGAAAATAAAAAAAATATTTTTAACTAGTCTAAAAAATACTTCTTGATTTAACATTTTTCTTTAGATATTTGGACTAGAAACTAGACAAAAACTACAAGTAATAGCAGTGCATCCATATTTCTTAAAGAGCCACAATGAATCCAGTAGTTTTTTTTAGCTTAACTCTGATTTATTGATGCATATTAGTCAGAGAGTTACAGTACCAAATATAAAGATTCAGTAAGACATCAATTGTTCCAATCTATCAGCAGAAAACCAAATTAGTTCACATTTCCTTCCTATCTGAATTATCTGCACAATTATAAATTCTTGTATCAAAGACAATATTTAGGGCAAACGCACAAATAAAAAATAATAATAATAAGATAAATGAAATAACAGTATAATTAAAACTAACACATATTGGACAGTAACAGCAATACATAAAAATATATAAATGCAAATGGACCCTTTGCACATTTCCAGGTTTCTCAGTAGCGGAAGTCGTCATAGTTGGTAAGCTTAGAGTGCAGTGAATGGAAGAATACAACAAATCATTCATTCATTTTCTTTTCGGCTTAGTCCCTTTATTAATCTGGGGTCACCACAGCGGAACGAACCACCAACTTATCCAGCATATGTTTTACACAGCGGATGCCCTTCCAGCTGCAACCCATCACTGGGAAACATCCATACACACTTATTCACACACATACACTACGGACAATTTAGCCTACCCAACTCACCCATAGCGCATGTCTTTTGACTGTGGGGGAAACCGGATCACCCGGAGGAAACCCACGAGAACATGGGGAGAACATGCAAACTCCACACAGAAATGCCAACTGACCCAGACGAGGCTCGAACCAGTGAGCTTCTTGCAGTGAGGTGATCGTGCTACCCACTATGCCACCGTGACGCCCTATACAACAAATCATTTTTTAAAAATAATTTGATTTGCTAATTGAAATGATTTGCTCATATATTAAAAAAAACTCCTTTATGGTGTTATCAAGACTTTCAGCAAAAGGAAAAAAATTGTATGAGACTGATAACGGCAACCAGAAGAGAGAATAATGTCAAATTTACTGTTCTCCCCATAGACACTACATTACAAATGCCTCGCACAAGTGGTATTTTGTTTTCTGTAATTTGATGCAGAAAGGATATAATACATACACAAATAGATATAAATGTTCATACATATTTTTTCAGAATCAAAACATTAAAAACTTTCAAGGATTTAAGATGCTGATGACCATGTCTTGTGAAAAGGGTCCATATGCAAAAGGTACAGCTAGGCCTGTCACAATAATCAATATATCGACTTATCGTGCAATACTTGGAGATGACCTCAATAATTTTTGCCATTGCAATATACATTTACAAATTGACAAATAACGTTAAAGCCATTTTACAGTGACATTTGCGTTTCACCTCACTGGTGTCAAAGTTTATAATTGGACATTTACCTAATAGAACATTTAGTAGTATATATAGTAGGACATTTACCTTTTTAACATCAAATTATAGAATCTAAATAACCTTAAGAATGCCAAGTACTTTAAAGTGTTTATGGCTATTTGCAATATTATGCTGTTATATAGTCATTGTATAATCAGTGGTATAAAATGATCTCAAAATGACAATAATATCGCTTATTGTAACAATTTCTGTGACAATATATTGCACAACAAAAATTTCTTATCATGACAGATCTAGGTAAAGCCAGCATAGTTTTTTCAGTCTAATTTTCCCCTGTGATGCAGGACTGATCACCAGCAGTCAGACTCTGGCCTACGCTATCAGCAAGTTCATCAGCGGAGTGCTTTCAGACCGGATCAGCGCTCGCTGGCTCTTCTCCATCGGCCTCTTCATTGTTGGTACCATAAACATCGCCTTCTCCTGGTCCTCTACGGTCATGCTGTTCACTGTGCTTTGGTTCGTGAATGGATTTGGTCAGGGCTTCGGCTGGCCACCATGTGGAAAGGTGCTCCGCAAAGTAAGTCTTTGCCTTTAAATCCATCAGTATGCACCTGTCTTCTAGTGTTGGCAGTGTGACAGAAATAGAATTTTAACTGCTGACCTCATGTTGATGGATGAGAGTCTGTAGACGCATCAGCTGATCGCAGCCGCATACTTGTGGAGTCAAGCTGAGAGAGTTATGGTATGCTTAAATCTAATTAAAGCAACCAATAGCAGATAGCTGTGCCAAACGAACCTGGAAGCACTTGTTAGCTGGCAGTGAAATACATTTCATTGAGTGGTCATTAAGTCAGCATGAAATAAAAATGTGATATTCTTATTTTTATGTGTATAGTAGTGATTGTTATAAACTATGACCAGTTGAAGTCACAATTATTCGCCCTCTTGTGAATTTTTTTTTTTTTTTTTCAAATTTTTCCCAAATGATGTTTAACAGAGCAAGGAATTTTTTACAGTATTTCCTATAATATTTTTTCTCCTGCAGAAAGTCATATTTGTTTTATTTCGGCTAGAATAAAAGCAGTTTTAAATTTTTCAAAACCATTTTAAGGTCAATATTATTAGCCCTATTAAGCAATATCGTTATACAATAACTTGCTTAATTACCCTAACTTGCCTAATTAACATAATTAACATAATAATTAACTAGAAAAACCTTAAAATTGCACTTTAAGCTGAATACTACTATCTTGAATAATATCTAGTAAAATATGTGCTGTCATCATGGCAAAGATAAAAGAAATCAGTTATTAGAAATGAGTTATTAAAACTATTATGCTCAGAAATGTGTTGAGAAATCTGCTCTCTGTAAAACAGAAATTGGGGAAAAATATACAGGGGGACTAATAATTCAGGAGGGCTAATTATTCTGACTTCAAATATATCTGTGCACTTCATTATTTTGTAAAAATTAATTTGCCCTCATAATATTTGATCTTTTTCTCCCCCCTCGAAATGACTTTTCTTCATTTCTGGTCACATGGAGTACCTTTAGGGCGGGGCTATCAGGGAGTCTTGTTTCTGATTTGCTTTTGTCCATTCGTCAATCTTCCTTCTTTTTGTTAGCAACGCCTATCTTCAAACAATCCAATTGGTTCCCAATGGACAAAATCATGCACCGCTCTTCTTTTTTTTTCTCATTTCATTACCATTTCAATTGAAGTCATGATAAAGGAAAAAAGGACAATCTTAACTTCAGTTTCTAGCAATTTTCATATACACAAATTTAATAATCTAAGGTAAAATGACACTTTATATCAGTGTTTCTCAACCACGTTCCTAGAGGACCACCAACACTGCATGTTTTGGATGTCTCCTTTGTCTGTCAAACCCATTACAGCTCTTTCAGTCTCTGCTAATGAGCTGATGATCTAAATCAGGTGTGTCTTGAGACCTACCTGATCTCGGACCCCCTTACATGCTAATTGACCAGGCTGGAGCCCTGGGCTCAATAACCTCCGAACTCAGGGTTCTCTCCTGGGACAGCATGCCAAACCTGCTTATAGCGTCAAGCAATATCTAAGTGTGAACTCTTAAAACATTGCAATGACTCCACATATCAAGAGTGTTTTCAAACGTGATTAAAAATACATGGTGGAAAAATCCCCCTGCACAATTAAACTCATTAGTTTTTTATTTTATATATATGTTTATACAATTTTATTATGTAATTTTTTTTGTTAAATATATGTGATTTATTTTATACATATATTTATAATATATATTTTATTTCACTGGCTGTTTTAAAATATGAAAATGACTGCAACAATGCACATAGATCGTTTATATTTTATAATATCTTATATCTTCGAATATTTGTTTTGACAAATTTTCCTTTTGGCGGGGCAGTGGTTATCACTGTCGCCTCACAGCAAGAAGGTCGCTGGTTCGAGCCTCGGCTGGGTCAGTTGGCATTTCTGTGTGGAGTTTGCATGTTCTCCCCGTGTTTGCGTGGGTTTCCTCTAGGTGCTCCGGTTTCCCCCACAGTCCAAAGACATGCACTATAGGTGATTTGGTTAAGCTAAATTGTGTGTATGTGTGTGTGAATGGAAGTGTATAGGTGTTTCCCAGTGATGGGTTGCAGCTGGAAGGGCATCCGCTGCATAAAACATATGCTGGATAAGTTGGCGGTTCATTCCGCTGTGGCGACCACAGATTATTAAAGGGACTAAGCCAAAAAGAAAATGAATGAATGAATGAATGAATGAATTTTTTCTTTTGCATAATATAATTTTTTTTTTTTTATCTTAGAATATAAAAAAAAATTACAATTTTGTTTACTTAAAAACAAAAAATTGTTGCTGTTACAAACTTGCACTAAATTATTATAAATAATAATAATAATTTGGTTTAAACGTTGATTTATGATTTAAACGTTGCAGTGACTCCACAAATCATGAGTGTACCGATTCGGCATTCATCAATGTGACTATTGCAGATGCGCAGATTGTGATATCGATGCCGAAACATTATATTGTGCAGCTCTACCTTACACTTGCCTATTTTTCCCCATCAGTGGTTTGAACCGTCTCAGTTTGGGACATGGTGGGCCATCCTGTGCTGCAGTATGAATCTGGCAGGTAGTCTGGGCCCCATCATCACTACAGTGCTGGTCCAGTATTATGACTGGAGGGTCATCATGTCCGTGTCTGGGCTGATCTGCATGGCCGTCGCTGTTGTTTGTCTTCTGATGGTCAAAAACGAACCCAGTGACGTCGGGCTGCCCAGCATTCAGCCTGGAGCTAAAAAGGGCAAGGGGAAGAAGGGAGGTAAGGAGCTAGCCAATAGTCTATTTATTTATATTTCCCATGCGTATGTATTGTTCAGTGCATATGTATTTTTTTTAATACTTTTTATTGATTTTCATTATAACACAATATACACAGCCACATAACACATAACAGATGTAACACAGTACAACCCTAAACACTTGGTGCAAAACTACATTACAAAACTATTACTTCAGTACATTAAAATGTGCACATTTATTTGTTTATTATTGTTACAAGGTCAGATTCAAGGTTAAGAAAAAAACAGAATCGAAAAAAGATTGTTAATGTTGGATTAAAGTTGGACAATGAAACTGAAAGACTGGCCAATATAGTGTTGGAGGTTTCATGGCTAAATTTGAGCAGCCTGGAGGCCAATTTTCATTGATTGCACGTTCCCACCAGTAAGAGCAGAGTGTGAAGGTTTAAATTAGCTGAGTAATCGCACAGTTTGCTTAAAATATTGCAATGCACACAACATTATGGGCAGGGCCGGCCCTGTACATTCGGAGGCCCTAAGCAGAATAATTTTGGGGCTCTACCATGCTCTGATAGTTGCCATTGCAAATTGGGCTACAATGATTGTATTGCTAATTAAATACATCAATGAAACAGAAAAGTAAAGCTTAAAGATTTGCTGTATTTCTACTACTTAATAACTGTCTGAATGATTTGGACATTTTAAAACACCACTGTTTTGTAGCAGCTTCAGAACTAAAGAATAAACAATATTTAATAAAGGGACCAGTGATTTCTACTTTGTGTCCTTCTAAAGCAATGGTCACCAACCTTTTATAGTCCAAAATCTCCAACCTGGGTCTTGGTGTAAAAAAAAAAATCATTTCCATTTACAGCTTGAGACCTTTGATTTAACATTTTAACTATGTAAAAGCACGAGTTTAACCCACTTTAAACTTTTTTATTGATGCAACCAAGAAAATCTGGGAAGATGCACCTGAAAACAAAATTGGGGAAAAAAGATTGGCAAAATGATTTTCAATTGCACTTCACCTACTATATTATTTTATAAATGGGCTTTAATAAAATTCTACTACTCATAATAATAACTAGGGCCTACAGCAATAATAGTTATTCTAAAACATTGTAATATAATTCAGTAATTGCAATTACGGTTTTGTTCAATATTTTCCATCATCAGTTTACAATGTTATATAAGGCAAACTACTGCTTGCAGCTAGATATTATTGTAGGAGTTTGATCACACTGAACATATTGTTAGTTGAGAGAGGCCTTTTAAAGGTGTTTTCTTTTTACCTGTGAGAGTTTTGTGTGCTGCTTATGTACCTTGCGTTTTCACAGTTTAATAAAAATATTTTTTTTTCAACTTGTTGCCCTGCAAGTGCGTGTAGAAAACACACACGCGTCATTTCCTCTTGATGCGCACAAAAGACGCAATATGTTAGTTTCATCTGTAAAACGGGGAATAGATCAAATATTTCATATAAGTAGATGAAGTTTATTAATCTGTAATTGCCTATTTTCAATAAATATGCTAGATTATGTCTTTAACATCATCATTAGGCCTACCACTTAAAAGCAAAGCTAAAATTGATCTTGTGCTTGTCTCTTCTCATCGACATTTTCCCCCTCCTTTTGTTTTTGAGCCTAAAGAGTAGATTAGTTTAATCTTCGCGGTCCAATTTCCAAAAAAAATCAGGTATGGGGCAGGCAAGCAAAGGCCATGGCTGTGTCGATGCACAGATTACCGTTCTTGTGTAACCGGAATTGTCAGGTTACCTTTAAATAACGAACTTGGACTGCAAGAACACAGAAAGCATATGAGAAATGAGATGCTAAAAGCTTCTGTTGATCATATGACCTTTACACGAAAACAATCTCAACGTTCATAAAATGATTATTTTATTTTATTTTTTCTGTGCTAAAGCACTGTCAATGAAGATAATTTGTACAATACAAGTAAAACCAATTTCAGCAAGCAAACGGCTCGGATCACTAGCGGGTTATGGGGCCCCCTAGTGGCGGCGGGGCCCTAAGCAGCTGCTTAGTTCACTTATAAGGAGGGCCGGCTCTGATTATGGGTGACATATCAGAGTTTATAGAGGACAAATTGTTGGTGCGCATCTTGCTGGCACATCAGGGACCAAGACAGTCTTGTGATGTGCATCTTTGTGATGTGTCAAGAGCCACATTATCCAGACTAATGTCAACATAGCACCAAGAAGAAGATCCACATCCAACAGGAGTAACTGTGGATGCAAGAGGTGTCTGAAAGGGATGTCCGGGTGCTGACCCAGATAGTATCCAAATAACATAAAACCACAGCTGCCCAACTCACTGAAGAATTAAATGTGCACCTAAACTCTCCTGTTTCCACCAAAACTGTTTGTAAGGAGCTCCACAGGGTCAATATACATGGCCGAGCTGCTATAGCCAAACATTTGGTCACTCGTGCCCGTGCCAAACGTGAGTTTCAATGGTGCCAGCAATTAAATTCTTGGGCTGTGGACAATGTGAAACATGTATTGTTCTCTGATTCACTGTCTTTCCCAAATCTGGGAGAGTTACGGTGTGGAGAAGCCCCAAAGAACTGACCACCCAGACTGTTGCATGCCTAGAGTGAAGCATGGGGGTGGATCAATCATGTTTTGGGCTGCAATATCATGGCATTCTTGATAAAGAGCCAAGAACAATATTTAACAATATTACTGTTTACTATATATTTCACATCAAAATAAACCAGCATTGGTGAACATAAGAGATTTCTTTCAAAAACATTATACATTTTACAGACCCCAAACTGAATTACATAAATATTGGAAATTGGAAAAGTTGCTGCTTAAGTTTTTATAATAGCAATTTGCATATACTCCAGAATGTTATGAAGAGTGATCAGATGAATTGCATAGTCCGTCTTTGCCATGAAAATTAACTTAATCCTGAAAAAACTTTCCACTGCATTTCATTGCTGTCATTAAAGAACCTGCTGAGATCATTTCAGTAATCATCTTGTTAACTCAGGTGAGAATGTTGACGAGCACAAGGCTGGAGATCATTATGTCAGGCTGATTGGGTTAGAATGGTAGACTTGACATGTTAAAAGGAGGGTGATGCTTGAAATCATTGTTCTTCCATTGTTAACCATGGTGACCTGCAAAGAAACGCGTGCAGCCATCATTGCGTTGCATAAAAATGGCTTCACAGGCAAGGATATTGTGTCTACTAAGATTGCACCTAAATCAACAATTTATAGGATCATCAAGAACTTCAAGGAAAGAGGTTCAATTCTTGTTAAGAAGGCTTCAGGGCGTCCAAGAAAGTCCAGCAAGCGCCAGGATCGTCTCCTAAAGAGGATTCAGCTGCAGGATCGGAGTGCCACCAGTGCAGAGCTTGCTCAGGAATGGCAGCAGGCAGGTGTGAGCGCATCTGCACGCACAGTGAGGCGAAGACTTTTGGAAGATGGCCTGGTGTCAAAAAGGGCAGCAAAGAAGCCACTTCTCTCCAAAAAAAACATCAGGGACAGATTGATCTTATGCAAAAAGTATGGCGAATGGACTGCTGAGGACTGGGGCAAAGTCATATTCTCAGATGAAGCCCCTTTCCGGTTGTTTGGGGCATCTGGAAAAAGGCTTGTCCGGAGAAGAAAAGGTGAGCGCTACCATCAGTCCTGTGTCATGCCAACAGTAAAGCATCCTGAGACCATTCATGTGTGGGGTTGCTTCTCATCCAAAAGAGTGGGCTCACTCACAATTTTGCCCAAAAACACAGCCATGAATAAAGAATGGTACCAAAACAGCCTCCAACAGCAACTTCTTCCAACAATCCAACAACAGTTTGGTGAAGAACAATGCATTTTCCAGCACGATGGAGCACCGTGCCATAAGGCAAAAGTGATATCTAAGTGGCTCGGGGAC
>CAIGQV010018202.1:3956207-3975365 GCA_903798115.1 Danio jaintianensis
GTAACCCACCGGTCCTACTACACCCAACCCACGCTGAGCTGGGATCGAACCGGCGATTCTTTGCCAGGAGGCTAAAGACCATGTCCTCGCGCGTCTGTCGCTAGAGCACCTTTTGAGGTCAGAGGAGTGAGGTTTACCTGCACAGCACTTCGCTAGCTGGCCTCCGTTACATATATAAACATTAAGGTCATATGTCTCATAATCGTTTTAAATACTTACTAATTGTGATTAGCATGTTGACCAAAATAATCATGATTTAAATGAATTAGCCTCTTGTTGTTAGACTCTAATAGTGTTTGACACAACCTCTTTCTGTTGTCCAGCTTTGGATTTTGATTCTTGGTGCTGCATTTGGATTTTCCTCATACGGACCAATCGCCTTGTTCGGGGTGATTGCGAGTGAAAGCGCCCCGTCCAACTTCTGCGGGACGTCACATGCCATCGTAGCTCTAATGGCAAATGGTAAATCAATGCATTTTGTCACAAAATAGTCCATGCAATGTTTCTTAAAACCATTTATTGATGCCAACCAACGAAGACTTTAAGGACAACGCATACACTTAACACACAAATACACTTCATTGAACATCTACGCATAGACATCACCTATATACTATATACAGGGTTCATACGGTCATGAAAAACCTGGAAAAGTCATGGAATTTTGACATGGCATTTTCCAGGCCTGGAAAAGTTTTGGAAAAGTCATGGAAAACAAATATCTGTATTCTTGAATATAGGTTACAGTGTTTCCTCTAGAATTTTTTCCAGCTGTGGTGGAAGGCCATTTGCACAGATCTACCAACTACCTATGGCGTTATTTCAATGACAAATGTCATGAGCGCAGTATTACAAGTCGAGATCGCATTTATGCAATACGAGCATGCGAATCTCTTTGCTTGCGCGCTGATTTCCTCTGTTCGTGCACAAAACTTCTTGCACGCCCTCAAATATATGCAGCTCAAGTGCAGATTTTCTTGTGCGCTCTCAAATAAACACTACTGAAGTGCAATTTAGTGTCTCCAACATTTATTCGATTTGCTAGGAATATTTATGAATGTCTCCAATAGGCCTACAGAGCGGCATTAATGCGTCCTGAAGTGAAGTGAAACGGCTATAAACTCCAGCAAGATAAAGTCTTTGTTTGTAGTATGCAGAACCATATACCTTTAAGTATAATTATGGAAACTGTGTTAATTTTAACTGAAACTACGTCGTGTTTGCTGGCCTCAAGCATCACGTTGTCAGTCAGTCAGCATGTCACCTTAAAGGGTTAAACAAATAACGCACAGCACTACTACGGTTACAGAAATGTTTGCGCTGTTATAATTCACTAACCTTTTAATACGTTTTGGTGCGATTTTATAACCCGCTATTTAAAAAAAAACGACTGAATGTTTTGAATGAGAAGCTGTAATGTAGCAGTGGCGGGATGAATTTTGGTGTGGCGCCCCACCATGGAGGAATGAATGTAGCGGGAACCTTGGGTTAGTTGTCTTGACTTCTATTCTGTTCTTGGCCAATCACATATTCTCACATTATTAGTGCGGTGTAAGCATTATCTAAATCAATTTTACATAGATATAAATATGAATTGAAACTAAATAGATTGCTGCATGTTTTACGATATGCTGTAATAAATTTTAACATGCATTGTTTTTCTTTTACCACGCAAATGTAGACATTGCATGAAACATTAGGTCATGAAAATTTACTTGAAAGTCTTGGAAAAATCATGGAAAAGTCATGGAAATTTAGTAGTAAAAATGTGTATGAACCCTGTATATAACTGCAGGTTAACTATGCTTATAATAACTGTTAAAAGCTATTTAATAGTTAAAGTTATTAGTAACTAATAAGGTTATGGTAACTAATAACCTTAACTTTTCTGATGTTGATAGTAATGCAATAATGTGAACTTTTTTTAAACCAATAATTATTGTTAAAAGTGCTATACAAATAAACTTTTTTTATGATTATAAACTGATAATAAACTGATTTTAATGATTTTTTCTTTTAGTTGGTGCATTCATTGCCGGCCTGCCATTCAGTACCATTGCCAAACGCTACAGCTGGGACACGGCATTCTGGGTAGCAGAGGTCTCCTGTGCCATAACCACAGTTTGTTTCTTCTTTGTCCGTAATATGCAAACAAAAATGGGCAACGTGCCGAAAAAGATGGACTAATCCTCTTATTAAATCCAATCAGAGAGCCCTGCCAATGTGACAGCACTCGGACAGGACATTTACATGCCAGTGTTACATTAAAATGTATATTTTTATCATGCATTTCAATTAATTTCATCATGATATTAATAATAAGCAATATCAGATATTATTTTGGAGATAGCAAAGCTTTTGTTACTGTAAGAACAAATGTTTACACACTTTTTGAGCACGGAAAGCTGTTTACTTTCTTAGTATTTATTAACATGAATTGTTTCACAAGAATGTTGTTTGATTCGCCACTTACTGTGTATGATTGTCCAGTGTTTAAGTTACATTTCAAGAGCTTTGGTGCTGAAATGAACTTTGTTTTAAATGTATTATTCTTTTGCACTTGAAACATCTGTACTTTTGTCACCAGAATAAGTGATTTTGTTTAGTTTCAGCACATGTAATCAGTTCAAACAAGTCACATGAAACCAGCAGTATCCTTAATGATGTATAAAAGTGTAAAAATGTAGTATAAAAGTTTATTGTATGTGCACTTATTGTTGCTTATTTGTCAACGGGATCATTTTAAATACTGAATGCTTTACCTTTCTTATTTTTTTTAAGCAAAACTATATTATGTTTTTATTATTTTTATCTAACGATGGTGTTAACGCACTGATATGCTTAAATTTGAAATATGAAACCAGCAAATATTTCTAAAGGGGTCAAAACATTTTGCAACACAAACTACCCAGGTTTAGCAGGCTAACTTTCACAACACTTGTCTTGTTTATGTCTTGTTTTATACATTTAAAGTTTATAAATTTGAAAAATAACCAATAAATGTGTATTTTACACATGCACACACACATATATACATGTGTATATATATATATATATGTTGTGTGTATGTGTATATACAGTCACCGGCCACTATTAGGTATACCTTACTAGTACCGGGTAGGACCCCCTTTTGCCTTCAGAACTGCTATAATCCTTCATTGCATAGATTCAACAAGGTACTGGAAATATTCCTCAGAGATTTTGGTCCATATTGACATGATTGCATCACAAAGTTGCTGCAGATTTGTCAGCTGCACATCCATGATGCGAATCTCCCATTCCACCACATCCCAAAGGTGCTCTATTGGATTGAGATCTGGTGACTGTAGAGGCCATTTGAGTACAGTGAACTCATTGTCATGTTCAAGAAACCAGTCTGAGATGATTCACACTTTATGACATGGAGCGTTATCCTGCTGGAAGTAGCCATCAGAAGATGGGTACACTGTGGTCATACTCAGGTAGGCTGTGGCGTTGACACGATGCTCAATTGGAACTGATGGGACCATTAGTACCAATGGGACCACCAGCCTGAACCGTTGAAACAAGGCAGGATGGATCCATGCTTTCATGTTGTTGACGCCAAATTCTGACCCTACCATCTGAATGTCTCAGCAGAAATCGAGACTCATCAGACCAGGCAACGTTTTTCCAATCTTCTATTGTCCAATTTTGGTGAGCCTGTGTGAATTGTAGCCTCAGTTTCCTGTTCTTAGCTGACAGAAGAGGCACCCGGTGTGGTCTTCTGCTGCTGTAGCCCATCTGCCTCAAGGTTCGACGTGTTGTGCGTTCAGAGATGCTCTTCTACATACCTCGGTTAACAGGCCTAAATGTAAGTGTTAAGTCTCATCAAGGCTGCATTTATACAGGGAAAACAATAATATTGTGAAATATTATTATTATTATAACTTTTTATTTTCATAATTCTGTAATGAAACAATTTCTTTAGGCTTCAACAAATTTCACACGATCATTCAGAAACAAACTATTATGCTGATTAATACATTTATTATTATTATCAATGCTGAAAAGAGCTCTGCTCCATATAATACTTATGTTAATACCTTGATGAATAGAAACGTGAAAACATCTGCATTTATATCATTTATTTTCTGTAATATTTATCAAATTACCAATTTCTACCTAATAATATTACTAATATCTGTCAGTCTTAAAGTAATGGGCAAAAACACTATCACAAATGAGAAGAAAAATTCATTTTCAAATGTAATATGCAAAACGCCAATGTAATATATAAAATGACAATTTATTTCTGTATTTATTAAATTAGATTTTTTCCAGGACATGTAGGCTACAAAGCGCAAAATGGAAATTTAATTATATAATTTACATTTGTCATTTCCAACCACAGTTTTAATTATGGAAGCCCCTTCCTTATTTTTATTTAGTGACAGGATTGGGCATTATAAGTTTGGTTTTTGGCCCTTCACAAGAAAAAGTTTGGGCCCTCCTGTTCTACGCTCAAGTTGCTAGAAGGGATACAGCTGCAGTTGGAAGATGACGAGAATTATTTATATTATTTATTAAATTTTAAATTTTTATTGACTACCTACAAAGCCCTGAACGGCTTAGCTCCCCAGTATTTGAGGGAGCTCCTGGTGTATTATAGCCCCTCATGTCCGCTACGCTCAATTAATTCTGGACAATTGATTATTCCCAGAATATCAAAATCAACTGTAGGCGGTAGATCTTTCTCATATCTGGCACCTAAACTCTGGAACAGCCTTCCCAGCACAGTTCGGGAAGCAGACACACTCTGTCAGTTTAAAACTAGATTAAAGACACATCTCTTTACATTAGCATACACATAAAACACAAATGCTTTTGAAATACAAATCCTCTAAAGGATTGTAAGTCTGCATTATTTAGGGCAACTGGAGCCGGGAACACTTCCCAAAAGACATTATAATTTGAATGGCATCTGCGCTTATGTTAGTCTTTTTTATTATTCCCCAGGTTTCCATAATCCTGGACCAGGCCGTATTCTGAGCAGCTGCTGTGGTGGTCATGGAGGAGTGGAGAGCATAAGACTCTGATTCTGAAGGGCCAGCCTGTACACCAGCCGGTGACCCCTCCCACCTGCAGCTTCTCCACTATGGACGTCCAACGTTCTCCAGCCTCCGGCGCCTAGACTGCAGCTCTGCACAAGACGTTTGGCCATAGGAGAAATGGTCGTGCCCAACTGAGCCTGGTTTCTCTCGAGGTTTTTTTTTCTTCACTTTCGCAAATTGTTAAGCTGCTTTGACACAATCTACATTGTAAAAGCGCTATAGAAATAAAGATGAATTGAATTGAATTGAAAATTACCCATTAATTGTATTTTACCCATTATATGTATTGTATTAGCGTCTAACCCTAACCCAACCCTATACCCAACCCTCACAGTAATGTAAAACCAGTAATACAGAGTATTATTTACATATTATTCAATTACCAATTAGGTGGCTCAGTGGTTAGCACTGTCGCCGCACAGCACAAAGTTTGTTGGTTCAAGTCTCGGCTGGGTCAGTTGGCTTTCCTGTGTGGAGTTTGCATGTTCTCCCCGTGTTGGCGTGGGTTTCCTCCAGGTGCTCCGGTTTCCCCCACAGTCCAAACACATGCGCTATAGGTGAATTGAATAAACGAAATTGACGGTAGGGCAACACGGTGGCTCAGTGGTTAGGACTGTCGCCGCACAGCAAGAAGGTCGCTGGTTTGAGTCTCGGCTGGGTCAGTTGGCGTTCCTGTGTGGAGTTTGCATGTTCTCCCCGTGTTCGCGTGGGTTTCCTCCGGGTGCTCTGGTTTCCCCCACAGTCCAAAGACATGCGCTATATGTGAATTGAATAAACTAAATTGACCGTAGTGTATAAGTGTATGTGTGTGAATGTGAGAGTGTATGGGTGTTTCCCAGTACTGGGTTGCAGCTGGATCCGATGTGTAAAGCATATGCTGGATAAGTTGGCAGTTCATTCCGCTGTGGCGACCCCTTATAAATAAAGGGACTAAGCCGAAAGAAAATGAATTAATGAATGAATAAATTACCAATTAAATTGTATTTTATTAACGTCTCCCACTACCCCAACCCTAAATACAACCCTCCCAGTAATGCAATCATATTTATTAATAACCCATTCAATTGTATTTTATTAATGTCTACGCCTACCCCAACACTAAACCCAACCCTCTTAGTAATGTAAAAACAGTAATTATTGTTGTATTGTTGTAATTATCGTTAATTCCTGCCGCAGATGTATTCCTTCTAGACTTTACCTCCAGTCCTACAGATGGCGTGCACTCAGCGCCGAGACCGCGCACGCTCCGACAGTCGAAGCGCGCACGTGGACGGACAAAGCGGACGTGCGCGTTCACGACTTCCTTTCTCTTCCGCAGCTCGCAACGCCTCAGCATGGTGAGTGTTCGAGCGACCCCGAATTCCCGAAAATACCACTTTTTACCCATGTTTCACGTGTAATAGCCGCATTATAACGACACAGTCTTACGTTTTAAAGCATAATGCATACTATACAGTAGCTTAAGTGGGTTATTTAAGTGTTCATGTATGATTATTTTGTATGAAGTGTTGCCGCATCGTGCGCGAGGCCTGAACTCACGCGCACGTCAAAATCACACGTTGGGTTATTTAAAAGATGGCAGTGTTTTAATTAAAATACGCGTTTATTTGTGTATGCATGCGGTTAAAATGAGTTGTCTGTACTGTCCAGCCGCCCAAGGATAGCAAGCAGAAGAAAGATGCGGGCAAGTCCAAAAAGGACAAGGATCCCGTCAACAAATCCGGAGGCAAAGCGAAGAAGAAGGTAAAATAATACTGTATTTTTGTTTATTTCACTTGTCAGTAATATTTGTAGCCATTGAGATGAGGTGGTGTTAGTGAATAAGGAAACAATTAATAGTTATCATCCTTTTTCCAGTTTATATGTTGAAGTGGAATATTTGTGTATAAGTTGTTAATGTTTAAATATGCAAATGTGGTATTACTTAATCAAATGTGTGTTAAGTTGCATATATTCCTATAATAAAAAAGTTCTGGAAGAATTGGTTCAAAATATTAGTGTCAAAGATTTGAGGTGATGTGTATATATAAAACGCCTCAAATCTTTGACACTAATATGCCTTTAGTTATATATGTCAGACAAATTATGTATGAACATGACCTTTTGTAAAATCCTAAGAATGTAGATATGAGTGAATCTTGTCTATGCAGGTGAATCTGAAGAGGAGATTTATGGATCGATACAGTAGAAAAATAAACAATTTAAGAAAACCGTCTCTAGAATATGTATTGGGATTGGGGCTGCACGATATTGGAAATAAATGACAGTGCGATATTTTGTTTTCTGCTATATATATTAGACATGGGCCGGAAAAAGTTTCTGACGGTATGATAACCTTGGATTAAAAATACCACGGTATCACGTTATTGTGATTACTGCTTTAAAATAAGTTCCTTTTAAATGTCTGGGTAAAACAAAATAAAACGTATCCCCCCCCCCCCCCCCCCCCAAACATATATTTTGGAGCAGTAAACATGTCAATCATTGACTTCTGCTTTCTTCATTAGTTTCAAAGACAGAGATTTCTTAACACATAAAAAATATATAAAAAAAACCTTACATATACCTTAAGAACAGAACATTTTAGCTTTATTAAAACCTTGACTTTTCCAAACTGCGGTAGACCTTGAAACCGATTATCGTCCCGTACCATATATTGCGATATGAATATAATCACACAAGATGAGTATTTGGGGAAAAAGTCACAATTATATGTTGATTATGATGATTTTGTTGAAGCGCATCTGCATAAAATATACAACATAATGCGAAATACACAAAATAATGTCATTTAAAGCAAAGATGAAACCAATAGAACAAATATAAAAATGAAATAAACAACACTTTATGGTTTTCGATAGACTCTAAACAGTATTAAGATAGAAATTCAATACTACTTTGTGTAAATGTATAAACCCAATTAATCTAATTATTAAATCAGAAAACTTTTATAATGTCTTGTGTCCAAGTGGTTTAAATTAACTTGAAATCTCTTGAGATCGTGTGATGTGACTATTGCATGTACACACATTGCGATATCGATGCTGAAACTATATATTGTGCAGCCCTAATTGTGATTGAAATCTACAAACACAGATGTATAACAAAGGTGACACTTAAATGTGTGTTTTGAATGGTTTCTTTATGTTAGGCTGGATAAACACCTTATAAATGGCCAAAAATTGATAGCTGCATTAACAAAAAAAAAAGTGTTTTTGGCAGATTTTTGCATGGACCGTAACTGTAAATTCCCTGTATTTTCTCTTGAGTAGAAGTGGTCCAAAGGAAAGGTGAGGGACAAGCTGAACAACCTGGTCCTCTTCGACAAAGCCACTTACGACAAACTGTACAAAGAAGTGCCGAACTACAAGCTGATCACCCCGGCTGTGGTTTCTGAGAGACTGAAGATCAGAGGCTCCCTGGCCAGAGCTGCCCTGCAGGAGCTGCTGGGAAAAGGTGATGATTAGAGAAATGATCGATTCATAAACTGAAACATGAATGGATGATCGCAGATTTTGTTTGCCTGCCAACCTGCATACACACAATTAAAAAAAATTTCAATTCATCATTATTTCTAGATTGCTTTTACAATGTCGATTGTGTCAAAGCAGCTTCACATAGTTCTAGTAAATTGACATTAAAACCGTGTCAATCCAGTTTTCAGAGTTGAAGTTAAGTTTAGTTCAGTTAAGTGTGGTTTATTTTTCACTGCTGAAAGTCCAAACACCCAAGGGCAAATCACAAGTATCGATTCATTCAAGCTCATTATGATTTTTGATTCTTTATTCAATTCTTTATGTAGATTTAATACAAAAGTTACTTATAAATTGGGTTTGCATATGGTCAATTTAAGACTTCTAGATCTGATGTTAAAGGGATAGTTCACCCCAAAATGAAAATGGTCATTTATTCCTCCTCAACTTGTTTCAAACCTGTCTTAAGTTGTTGTTGTTTTTTTGTGTGTATGTTGTGTTGAACACGTAAGAAGATATTTCCAAGAATGTTGGAAAACTGGTAACTATATAGACTTGCAAATTATTTGTTTTTCCTATTTATTGTGTGAATGGTTTACTTTCCATTATTTTTCAAACTATCATCTTTTCTCAAACTGGTTTGGAAAGAGTCTAGGGTAAGTAAATGATAACTATTTTCATTTTTGAGTGAACTATCCCCTTTAAGCTTTTTCAGGTGTACATGCAATTTGGTGAAAACAAATTTACATTGTAAATAATATTTAATGTAATATATTATACATTTATTCAAAAATTATTCTAAAATCTCTGAATTTGCCCAGCCTTGATATTACTGTTGTAAATTACTGTGGATTTTTCTAAAAATAACCTTTTTATCTCATTACAAATATATTTTTTTACTTTATTTACAAGGTTTTCATTCTTTAACCTCAGACTTTTAGCATTTGAAATCCTTGTTTCAATATTTTAATTAATTACACATTAATAATTAATAATTCATTTGTGAAATTTATAAAAAGCTGATTTCAAGATGCAAAATGATATTAAAGCTTTAGTCTTTAAGCGGTAGTTGTTCATACATCAACATAAGTATTGGAAGTTATGAAAACATAAAGGGACAGTTCATCCAAAAATGAACATTTCCTCAAGTGGTTCTAAACTCTTTGTATTTCTGTTTTTTGTTTTTTTGACAAAAGGCATCCATTGACATCCACAGTAAAAACAGAAAGTACTATTAAAGTCAATGGCTGTTTTTTCCCCCAACATTTTCAGTATATCTTCCTTTGTGTTCAACAGAAGAAAGAAACTCAAACAGGTTTGGAACAAATGGAGGATGAGGAAACAATAACAGAATTTGACATTTTGGCTGAACTATCCTTTTAACAAACTGAAGTTGAGTTGTCAAATGCACATGTAGAGATTAAGTTTATTCATTATGATTTCTGCTCTTGTTTTGTGTGGCCCAGGCCTGATCAAGCTGGTGTCCAAACACAGAGCTCAGGTGATCTACACCAGAAACACCAAGGGCACAGACGAGGTGGCTCCAGAAAAGGAGGCATAACGTGGTGATTATCAACTCCTCATTGTTCATAATTGATGCGTTTTTAATGTAGTCTCGTTCACTGACTGTTTATTCATCTCTCTTTCAGGTTCCAGCTTGGCTTGAGTTATGGTCTTTTGTATAGATGAATAAAAACCACAAAATTGAGCTTGTTTCTTTGTCAAAGTGAAAATGTACCTTTCATTGATGGCATATGTGCATTTACAGTTATTATACGTGGTTATCTTTATAAAACATATATTGCTGTTTTCTAGCAATTTATCTGCAAGTGAGTAAGCATTGAGGAAAAAACTGATCAGCCTTATTGCTGTATACAGGGTTCATACACATTTTTACTACTAAAATTCCATGACTTTTCCAGAACTTTCAAGTACATTTTCATGACGTAATGTTTCATGTAATGTCTACATATACTGTACATGGTAAAAAATAAGAAAAACAATGACGTTCAAATTTATTACAGCATATCATAGGACACGCAACAATCTATTTTGTTTAAATTTGTTTTTATATCGATGTAAAATTGATTTTGATAATGCTTACACGGCACTAATAATGTGAGAGCAAGTTTTTGGCCAAGGACAGAAAAGAGTGTTAGACAACTAACCTATATTCAAGTTAGGGCTGCACAATGTATCATTTCAGCATCGATATCGCAGTGTGTGCATCCGCAATAGTCACATCGCAGGATATGCTATGTTGGGATTATAGTTTAATAGAGTTTAATCATAATGGAGTAAAAGTTTATCATCTGCATGCATTTATAAAGAGAGTTCACCCAAAAATTACTTGCCATTTTTATTACACCCTTCACTTGTTTCAAACATTTATGAGGTTTTTTTTTTTTTAAATGAACACAAAAAGAATATAATTTAATAACTCGTATAGTATTGAAACAAGTGAAGTGTGAGTAAATAGTGAGTACATTTTAATCTTTGAGTAAACTGTCCCTTTAAGGCCTGTGACTGAACATTTCAAATTTTAAAACATCCGGCCACAAGAAATTTTTTGTAACTTAAATAAAGATAAAATAATATGCAATGAAGACTACGCAGTGTTAATTATTTAATATCTGTACCTGAATAGTGAATACCTGAAAACTATAATTCACTTTTATCTTTACAAGCATAGATAAAATATAGTAATTTGTTATATATTATTCGAGAGTCACTCCCCTACAAAATCCCTCCATCAATCCAAATAAACCTGTTAAATCATCTGGTGAAATTGTATTCACATCGCAATATTTATCACAGAAATACAAAACATCGTAATGTCAGATTTTTCCAATATCGCGCAGCCCTAATTCAAGTATACAGATATTTGTTAAACAAATTTCCATGACTTTTCCAAAACTTTGTGGGTTTTTCTGTTTTTCCAAAACTTTTCCAGGCCTGGAAAATGCCATGTCAAAATTCCATGACTTTTCCAGGTTTTCCATGGCCGTATGAACCCTGTGGAAGTTTATAATTTAATTCATGGTAGCCCAAAATACACTTTAAAAACAAGCATGTATTTTATAACATCTCACTTGACGACAAATCCTGTACATTTGATGGTATTCAGAAGAAAAAGTCATTCAGTTTAACACATTGTAAACATCACTTATTTGAAACTGGATTTAGCAGCCATATTGAATGCAAATATACAGTATTTAGATTTATTTTAATCATCTTAATGATTCTGTGATATTTCTAAATCTGTGGTTTGATCAACCAACTTAAAAAAAAAAGAAAAATTCTTGTTTTATATAGACCAGATCATAATCTGTGAGATATTGATCACATGAGCTTTTTAAAGCTTATAACAGTTTAAATAAATAATGTGGTATTATATACTGCTCAAAAAATAAATAAAGGGAACACTTAACACAATGTAACTCCAAGTGGTCCTTTTATTTGTTTGAGCAGTATATTTCATTTTATGCCGGAATAGTTGGTGGTTCATTCCGCTGTGGTGACCCCAGATAAATAAGGGAGTAAGCCGAATGAATGAATGAACTTGAATCAATATATATTTACCTAATATGCAACTATAGTAATCAAGTTGTTTGCTGAGAAACGACAAAATTAAGTGAATTTAATATTTTGTTCCTTTCATTGTCATTTTTTTCTGAGCCCTGTGGCTTTTAGTTAATCATAAACGTGCTTTATTTTGATTACTTTATGGGACAATACTTATGTCTTATGACAATACTACCTTGGACCATCAGCATAGGTTCTGCGATATTGCTTATTTTGGGTGAACCATCCCTTTAAATTAGCTTTATAAGACCTGATGTTCAGTGTTCACTTCTACACAGTTATTGTTTAAATACGGCACAACAGACTGAAGTGACACCAGATATTCATGTCATCTCTTCACATTTTAATAAGGCTTTAAAGGCAGCAAGACGTTGGAAAATAATGAGATATTCAGTGTCTGAGACGGAATAAACTGAGAATTTTTATGATGATCTGCTAAACTGGGGACTTCACATTAACGTCGAGATCCAGCACTAGTGCGTCAACAAAGTCTTCAATGGTAGGAGTCTTCTGTAGCATTCCTGAGGAGAAAATATGATCATCTGTGAACATTTATTTATAAGATATATGGTTCGTTAAAAGTCTTATTTTATTTACCTTCGACCATCAGCATAGGCTCTTTACTTCCTCCATGAGCCAACATCTCTCTGCGATATCGCTCTCCCATCACTCTGCAAATGGAAAACTGTTCATGTTACCAGTCATTATAAAAAGTAAAGAGCCCTATTATGCTTTTCATACGTATAATCTGTAAGGGGGTAATGTATAGTGCATTATTACACGGCTGTCTGGAATACTCGTTTCTGATTGGTCAGTCGGGACATTCTAAGGTATGTTAATCCTAGTTAACAACCTCTAAATAACGATGCTATCCTTGTAATAGTATACTTAGTAAATATATGCACAATATTGAAAACAAATGTTCATGTTTTGCGACTTGGAAGAAACCATTGTTCATCTTTTTTTGTGGATGTATTTAAGTGAAACTATTTTGGACTGAACTATGTATTATATCTCTCAGAAAAAGATGTTGAAATTTGTTTAAAATTTGTTCATCTTTTTATTATAAATGACAATTTTTGGTAAAGGCTTTAACACTGGCTATTTTTTTAGTTGACTAAGTCATATATTTTATCTTCAATGGGCATAAAAACTAAAAATCTTTTAAATGTCAAAAATGGCTTTCAATGCATAACCTTATAGACCATTTCAATGTGGTCATGTCATTGGCCCATGAACATTTCCTGCTTGTTATCAAACTATTTCATAACTGTAATAAGAGGCAATTCAATCATAACTTGATGTTAAAACAGCTATCGTAACATCATTTGTCAATGTGTGGACATTTTTGGATTCTCGGAAAATATAGAAATTAAAAATGTAAAACAGGAAATACGTTGGGACCATTGTTTTTGTTTACATCCCTCAAAATGGTCTATATAATTTTCTGTTTTTTTTCTTTATTTTTTGTATTTTTATTTAATTTATTTAATTTATATTTTTTACTTTTTCTTCTTTAAAATGTAATATGCATAATGTAACACCATATCTGTTTTTTTTCTAATGTTCTAAGTTTCAAAGTTGCTACAAACATTTATTAACTGTTTTTGAAATCAATAATAAATAATAATAATAATAATAATAATAATAATAATAACTATAATAAAAACTCAAAATAAAGGTTCATAGACCGTCAGTGAATACGTTCAATTTCATACATGTATATCGTTACATGTATCCTATTGTCTGTCACGTCGATGTTTTGGACTGTTTGGCATGGTCTTGTGAATGAATAACACATTGGTAAGTATGCTTGGTTTCGTTTCTGTCAGCTTTGCATTATTGACTGTTTGGCGCCATCTTGTTGCGACTGAATAATTAGTGAGATAGTGAGGCGTTAAACTCCATCAGCTGTTTTCGTTTCTGTCAGCTTGGCGTTTAATTAAAGAATTAATCAACTATTACGGCTCAGAACAATGTTTTGTGTGTAATTTTGATGTTTTGTGCCAAGTAGCCGTGTAATAAGTGGGATAAAGGACATCCAGGGTGGTTGTTTTTTGCAGAATAAAGCCCTTCAGTCTTTTACAACAGTGCTCCATTTTACGTCGGGCTGCCGATAAACATGTCAGGCTTTTTATTCTGAAATAACCTCCTGGATGTACTTTATCCTTTACTTAATATTACCATATCTGAATTTCTGCTTAGATGTGGGGAAACACTATATAGATGATCATTATCAACGTTGCAAAAAAGCAATACTGATAGTATATAAAACTTGCTACACGTTTTATTTTTAAAATTAAAGATATTAAAAATGAATGTATAACATGGATTTGCTCTTCAGTGTTTGGACTTTCAGCAGTGAAAATTAAACCACACTGAACTGAACTGAACTGAACTTCAACTCAGAAAACTGGACTGACAGTTTCAATTTACTAGTTAAGCTGCTTTGACACTATCTACATTGTAAAAACGCTATAGAAATAAAGATGAAGATGAATATACATATCGTTAATATTTAACAATTGTTTATTAATGGAACAGAGATATCATTTAAAGAGAGAGAGTGTAACTTAAATATTATTATATTCGTACAACATTGATAAGTTTTTGTATTTCTGTGTGTGGAACAGTGAAATTGTGGAATAGACTAGATTTAGAGCTATGTGACCTGGTTCAAAATGCAGTAAAACGTGGTTTTCACAATTTATATGGAAGAAGAACAGATTTGATTGACATTCCCACAGTTTGGTTTGATAAAGATGTGTGAAAAGAGTGTATTAGGATAAGAATGAGATGACAGAATCACAGAGTTAATTTGATTATTGTCTGGTTTGAAGGCAAAATGAATGTACTAACTCCATTATTTGGCGTAGTTTTGTTTCTTTTCGTGTTTATACGTAAACTGTGTGAGCTTTTTTCACCCCAATATTAGAGAAAAAATATCAGACAAAAATCATATTTACACCTGAGAGAAATGAGGAAAGACTTTGAAAGTGGACAAAAGAGACTGATTAAAACAAGGTCTCCCTTGTTTGCTTGTCATCTGACCAGATACCAGCTGTAAACAGGGCTTAAAGGGATATTTCAACAACAACAAAAAAAAATCACCATTTACTCACACACAATTAGTTGAAATTGGTGAACACAAAACAATATATTCTCAAGAATATTGGAAAAAGCAGCCATTGACCTCCATAGTAGGAACAAAAAATAATATGGAAGTCAATGGCTATTTCCCCCCCCCCCCCCCCCCCGCATTCTTCAGAATATCTTCCCAACAGAAGAAAGAAATGTTCTTGTTATAAAAGATAATTCTGTGCACTTCATTATTTATATTTGCCCTAATAAACTTTAAAGGTCCCGTGAAGTCCTTTTAAATGTGCATTTTTATTCGATGTTTGACGTAATCTCAACTGAAAAATGAAGAGAGGGTGAGACAGAGTAGCTCCTCCCCTTTTTAAAAAACATTCAATAGGGTTTCATTTTCCTTACAGCTCTGCCAATGAGAGTGGTTGAGCTCAAGCACATCAAATGAAAAGCAAACAAAAAGCAGTATTTGAGAGTATTTGATTGGTCAAGATTTGATGAGAAACTGAAGTATGAGGTGACATGAAAAAAATCCATTGATCCATTCAGGCGGAAGTGACAAATTGCAAGCTTTGGATATTTATATCACTTTTATATTTTCTAAACGCACACTAGTTAATAGAGTCCCTTAATACTAACAGACTGAAACTAACATCTAAATTTTAGATTGTAGAGCTTTAATCAAATGCCATAACTCAAAATGGCTTTCTTCACCTCCTGGTCACATGGACTTCCTTTAGGGCGGGGCTATCAGGGAATGTCTTGTTTCTGCTCTGAATTTGTCAATTTTCCTTCATTTTGTAGCAATGCCCATCTTTCAACAATCCAATCGGTGCCCAAAGAACAAAATCATTCACCGTCCTACATTTTTTTTTCTCATTTCAGGACAATTTCAACTGAACGTACATCACGATAGAGGAAAAAAGGACAATCTTAGCTTACATTTCATGGTGACTTTCATAGCATAAAGAGCACAGTCTGACCTGCTGAAGGGATCCTGAAGAAAACACTGTCTCCACACCATCGACGCGACCGCTCTTGACATGAGGTAGGAGTAATATTTAGCACCATAACCAACCAGGTGACTGAATCTCAGCTGCCAGGCCTGTATGATGTTAAGGAGAACTTGTTATGGTAAGGATTTTGTTTTCAGCATTATAGATCAAAACATTCATTAATTTTCCTTAGGCTTAGTCCCTTATTAATCAGGGGTCACCACAGAGGAATGAACCGCCAACTATTCCGGCATATGTTTTACACAGCGGATGCCCTTCCAGCCGCAACCCAGTACTGGAAAACACCCATACACTCTCACATCCACACACACTCATACACCACGGCCAACTTAGCTCATCCAATTCACCTATAGCTCATGTCTTTGGACTGTGGGGGAAACCGGAGCACCCGGAGGAAACCCACGCCAACAAGGGGAGAACATGCAAACTCCACACAAAAATGCCAACTGGCCCAGCCAGGACTCGAACCAGCGACCTTCTTGCTGTAAGGTGACAGTGCTAACCACTGAGCCACGTCGAGCCTAGATCAAAACATATATATTTTTTAAATAAATAGAGACACAATTGGCAACTTACAGTGTTATAAACGTATGGTAACCCGTAAAATTTCTCCTGCAATTCTCTGAGGATGTCAGTGGTTGATCTGTATTGTGGTTTTCCATGATAAACCTGATCCAAAGCTGCATAGAAAATCTGGAAAGAGAGGAATTATGCAAATAGTAGATCTTTCGTCCAATAAAACCTACTGTGTAATGTGTAATATATGCCATTTCTAAGGCTACAAATTGATGAATATGATCAAAATCTGAAATAATAATAATAAAAAAATGGTGCACATATCTACCACATGCATTCTGTTGTTTACTGAATGTTTATACTTTAGCAAGTGAAGGGCTTTTTTGAAAACAAAAAACCCAATAGTGTACTTCATGTACATATGTTAACAAAATTATCTCAGTGTTATTACCTGATACCAACTAGAACATGCACCAAAACACTAGCAAACAATACAGCAATTATACAGCACCATCAAAAGAATTTCAGCCAGACTAATGGAATAAGAAACAAAATAAAATGACATGTAAAAAGGAAGGAGAAAAAAAATTATTACAGAAAAAATAATAATTACAGAGACATTGTTAATATATCCATCTAAGCAAGGGGCCCCATATTTTATCATACATCTTCTGTTTGCCAAATCTAGAGAAACATAACCTTTCCAGCTTGAGGGCAGAAACCATTTCAGCTAACCATTTAAAAAAAACTTGGAGGTGTCGTGGATTTCCACTCCATCAGAATCACTCTCTTGGCCAGCACCATGCCAAACATAAGGTTGAGTTGTTGATGTTTAGGCCAAGTTAGAGCCTAGTCTGAACATCCAATCAATGCTAATTCCACATCAATTTTAATGTCCAGTAAAGGCCTTTTTTAGTATAACTGTAAAAACATTTGGTTGACTGTTTAGCATTGTTTTTATAAAGTAAAGAAAATAATTTTTATATATTCTTAGTATCATTTCAGGATGAACACGTACAGGGAAGATGCAACTCAATGTTTACAATACGTACAACAATTACATTGCTCAATTATCAGCATTTTTATACGGCATTGTATGTTTAGCCCTCAAAATTAAAAACACACACTTTGATTATATAAACCAGACATTTAAGTATCATCAAGCTCAATATTATTGGGAAATATAGGTTGAAAACTGATATTTATAAGCATTTTTACTTTTGTTTTCTTTTATACTTATATAAAGATCTCATTATTTTATAGAATTTTTTCTTACTTTTTGTTTACATAAAAAAACAACAGCACCAAATTGTACGTTTGCTCAGTGTGGGTCTCTGAATAAAAGTTTATCATGCCATGACAGCCATAAAAGCCTGATCTATCAATTTATGCAAACTTTTAGATTATCTTTACATGGTTGGATATTTAGACTATTAAAATTCAGAGCATCTCAACTAACTATAGCTCAAGTCCACAAAAACTGCTAATTAAAGCTCTGACTTGACTATATGATTCAGACCAGCCCAATAAATAGTTCTCCATCACAGATTTCAGTCTGTAGTACCTGGAGCTGAGTGTCAGCAGCACCGCAAACCCTTTTAGATTCACACAAACGGGACACAAGGCTTTCAGGAAGGGGCTGGAAGGAACAATAGGCATGTTAGACCAAAAATTAAAAAGAACCTCCAAAAGCAGATATGTGCACAAACCCACCTCTCCAGTCTGATAATGTCGAGCAAACTGGCTCACAACCCGATAATCTGAAGCGAAATACTCCATCAGAACAGAAGGGACTTCAGCAAAGTCTGTGGCACACCTGGTTCCTTCAGAAACACACAGATAAATCATGTTCATGTCAAAAATGATTGCTATTTGTATATTATTTCAGCATTTCAGGATATTTTTAGGAATGCTTGTGATTTGTGGATTAATGGCAAATAATACAGTGTTAACAAGGTTATCATTTATATTGTTTTTATGAACAAAGGTTTTAAGGACTGTAACTACACTACCTGACAAAAGTCTTGTTGCCTATCCAAGTTTTAGGAACAATAAATAATAACTTGACTTCTAGTTGATCATTTGGTATCAGAAATGGCTTATATTAAAGGCAAAGGCCTCTAGATTACGCTTATTTTACCAAAATAAAATATAATCATGCCTTGATTTTTAATTATTTAATTAGGACAGTAAGGTCTGACTTTGCTTAGACAAAAGTCTTGTCACTTAACAGAAATAATGTACAGTATAGAATATAAAGTCATGGTGCAGTGGAAAAAGAATGAATATTGAGTATGACTCCCATGAGCTTGGAGGACTGCATCCATACATCTCTGCAATGACTCAAATAACTTATTAGTAAAGTCATCTGGAATGGCAAAGAAAGCGTTCTTGCAGGACTCCCAG
>CAIGQV010018202.1:3975765-3987848 GCA_903798115.1 Danio jaintianensis
GAACTTTGATGTGGAGGCTGAAGTATGAGAAGGAGCGCTATCCTGCTAAAGAGTTTGCCCTCTCCTCTGGTTTGTAATGTAAAGGGCAGCACAAATGTCTTGATAAGTTGATACCTCAGGCTGTTGATGTTGCCATCCACTCTGCAGATCTCTCACACGCTCCAATACTGAATGTAACCCCAAACCAGGATTTTTCCTTCACCAAACTTGACTGATTTCATTATTTGGGTTTGTGGTCCAGGGTCACTGATTGATCTTTCAGTTATTTCCAATATTGTGTAGCTCTAAACATCGCCTGATATTTCTACAATGTTATGTTATGGACTCTGACCTGTGACATGTTGATAGCGTGTTCTGCCGAGCATGGAGTGCATGGCGTGTCCCACCTCATGGAAAAGGTTCTCCATCATGGAGGGTGTGAGCAGACAGGGGCTTCTGCTGCTGGGTGGAGGCAAACTCAACATCAGCACTACAACAGGCAGCTGGTAAACTCCATCCTCCCTCAGACGCCCGCCGCGGATGGTGAAGTGACAGTCCTGCCATAGACAGTGTTTTCAGAACCACTGATAAAGCAATATTGTTTTTGAAGAGTTCATTTACAAAAATGTATATAATGTTAAAGTCAAAAATGACTAGCATTCCTGAATATTTTTTCCCCAATTTCTGTTTAACGGAGAGAATGGACTTTTCTAAACATAATAGTTTTAATAACTCTATTCTAATAACTAATTTCTTTTATCTTTGCCATGACAGTACATAATATTTGACTAGATATTTTTCAAGATACTAGTATTCAGCTTAAAGTGACATTTAAAGGGTTAACTAGGGTAATTAGGCAAGTTAGAGTAATTAGGCAAATCATTGCATAACGATGGTTTGTTCTGTAGACAGTCAAAAAAATATTGCTTAAGGGGGCTAATAATATTGACCTTAAAATGTTTCAAAAAAAAATTTAAAACTGCTTTTATTCTAGCCGAAATAAAACAAATAAGACTTTCTCCAGAAGAAAAAAATATTATCAGAAATACTGTGAAAAATTCCTTGCTCTGTTAAACATCATTTGGAAAATATTTGAAAAAATAAAATAAAATTCACAGGAGGGCTAATAATTTTGACCTCAACTGTATATATCCACTATTTTTGTAACCACTAATTTGATATTGTTCAAAAATCTGAATTTTAGCAACATAAAACAGGAGTTTTTGATATCTAGTTGTCTTTTTGCAAATAAACTCTTTTGTTTTTAACATGTATATGTCAAATTTTGGTGCCTATAAATAAAATGTGCACAATGTATTTAGTATATAGTGCTTAGAATGTATTTATAGTGCACTAATTTGCATGCATTTCTAGATCTGAACATTCAAAATTATGTTCATTTTTCTGACATATTAGGGTCTATTAGTGAAATAATGTTCAATTTTATTTAAAAATACTTACATTAAACTCAGACCTGTACTTCAAAATGTACAATTAAAATAAATGTAAAAACATTTACTGACAAATGGGTAAATCCTAGTGGTTTGAAAGATACAAAAAGTTAAAATGACAATTAATTATTATTTTAGGTTTCTGCACTGTGATCCTTAAATAAAGACTTCATTTGTCATCAAATATTATTTTTCTAAGATTTTTTCCATATAAAGAACTGTTACTCTGCGTGACAGTTAAGTGTGAGTTCTGTAAATCATGGTAAAAAATCTATGATAGTGATTTTTTATTTGCTCAGAAAAAAATGTAATTAAACATGACGTTTTAATACCCCAAAATATTTGCATAAACATATTTATTGCACATTAATAGTTTGACATTTAAAAAACCCTTATTATGACCCCATTTTAAACCAGATGTACCTGGTGAGGTTTATCAGGTCTACGGAAGAAATCACAATAGATGTATCCCAGCAGTCCTTCTGTTTCATGAACCACGGCCTGTGTGCAGCACAAATTTTTTTTTAAAAACAATTCCCCATTGATGCATTTATACATCTGCAAATAACCAAGTAGGTAATATTGAAGTTTCCCTATTTGAATGAATGCATCTTAAAGGGACAGTTCACCCAAAAAATTTACTCTATTTACTAACCCTCAAGTGTTTCCAAAACCTTAATGAGTCTCTTTCTTCTGTTGAACACAAAAGGAGATATTTTGAGCTGAAATCCTGTCACCATTGACTTACATAGTAGAAACAACAAATCATATGGATGTTAATGGTTTCCGACATTTTTCTTTTTCTATTTTCGACATCTTCTTTTGTGTTTAACAGAAGAAAGAGACTCATCAAACCGGTTTGGAACAAGTGAAGAGTGAGTAAAAGATAACAGAAGTTTTCATTTTTGGGTGAACTATCCCTTTAAAGTACAAATGAAATCAAAACTAACCATATTGAGTTTGCTAGCTCACTTTGCTAGTTTTGTGGTGAACAGTTCATCTGTGCATGTCATTAAGAAAATAAAAATGTTAGCCCTTGTAATCTTTCATTGAAATCTGAAAATGCACTTCCTGTTTGTTTTCAGTAAATTCTCAGATTACGTCTGTCTGAGGTATTAGGCGTGGCTAACACACTTAAACACGCCCCTCCAACTTTCAGTTTAGACAACAAACAGAAATGGCGAGGAGGAGGTGTCTGTTAGGCTATAATAACTCTCCCCAAACCCTTTTCCTGATCTTTCTGAATGAAATGCCTACTTTACTACATCCAATCAGCTCGCAGTAGAAAAAAACAAGCCACGCCCACTGTTTTCTTATTTAATATTCGGTTTCTCTAGGAACTCTGACACAATACGAAAATAAACCAGTCGCAGCTTCCGGTTCACTTTAAAGTAACCAAATAAGGGAAGCTCACCAGCTTTCGAACATCTTCGCTCCACACTTCGCCCATCTTTGGCTGCTCCGTTTGGAAAGAAACCCCCAGAAGTTTTGTGAAGAGATGGTTGAGTCCCTCCATACAGGCACCCAGAGAGAAATACGGGCTGTAGACGCTGGGATCAATTTCAAACCTACAAGCACATGAGGGTGTTTGAGAAATCAAAAAATGGCATATTTCATTCATTTTCTTTTCGGCTTAGTCCCTTTATTAATCTGGGGTCGCCACAGCGGAATGAACCGCCAACTTATCTAGCATATGTTTTACGCAGCGGATGCTCTCCAGCTGCAACCCATCACTGGGAAACATCCACACACACTCATTCACACACATACACTACTGACAATTTAGCTTACCCAATTCACCTATACCGCATGTCTTTGGACTTGTGGGGGAAACCGGAGCACACGGAGGAAACCCACACCAACACAGGGAGAACATGCAAACTCCACACAGAAATGCCAACTGACCCAGCCGAAGCTCAAACCAGCGACCTTCTTGCTGTGAGGCTATCGTGCTACCCACTGCGCCACCATGATGCCCATGGCATATTTCGAGAGATGCAAAAAAATTTTGTATTACAAGTTTTCTAAAATATTGTTTTAATACCCAAATATTTAATATGCAATATTTCATTAAATATGCACTGATTTGCATGCAATTCTTTTTTCTGACATATTAGGGACTATGGGTGAAACGATGTTCCATCGTCATTCAATGTAACAGTTTTATGTAAAAATGAAAATTAAATTATCGATTACAAACTTTTGCTGAGGCGGCTAGTGGTTAGCACTGTTGCTGGTTCGAGTCCCGGCTGGGCCAGTGTGCATTTCTGTGTAGAGTTTGCATGTTCTCCCCGTGTTGGTGTGGGTTTCCTCTGGGTGCTCCGGTTTCCCCCACAGTCCAAAGACATGTGCTATAGGTGAATTAGGTAAACAAAATTGGCCGTAGTGTATGAGTGTGTGTGAATGTGAGAGTGTATGGGTGTTTCCCAGTACTGGGTTGCGGTTGGAAGGGCATCCGCTACGTTAAACATATGCCTGAATAGTTGGCGGTTCATTCCGCTGTGGCGACCCCTGATAAATAAGGCACTAAGCCGAAGGAAAATGAATGAATTAACTTTTGCTGACAAATAGGTAAAACCTAGTGGTTTGACAGATTGTGGCAAAGTACAAAAAGTTAAAATGAAAATTATTTTAAAAAAGATGGAGGTGGCATATGTGTGTGTCAAAATATCTTACTTTTCTGTTCGAATGACACCGCTTAGGTAAGCATGATCCCACGGCATCACTTCCTGACGTGCAAAATAAATAAATTAGGAAATCACGTCTAAATTTGTAAAGCAAACGAAAAAAAAGCAACATTTACAGGATTTGTTGAGTGCGTCTTCTTCATTTCTTTCATCATTTTGAAATCCTTCGATGTTCTGTGTTATGACAAGCAAAAACATCTAATTTACAGTATATCAAAGATTGCGATTATTAAAACAGTAGTAAGTGTGACTGCAAAACGTACCTGTCGGATAGTTTTTCTGTTAGCAGCTTCAAAAACTTCATCACGGTTTCTGTAAAGCAAACAAACTTGCTTACAAAAAAAAAAAAAAAAACATTATTTAAGTTTTTACTGCAAAGAGGTACACAACATCAGTAGGCATTTGCCCTTTTTTACAGCTTTTCCAGTTTAAATTCCCTAATCAGGGATAAAAGAGGAAACACACATTTCTTCATAACAGTAACAGAGCAACATATCCCTTTGCATTATCTTACATCATTTATACCAAAACTATTGACAGAAGAAAGGGGGTCTAGAAGCAATATTTAGAGTCAAAATAAATCTTAAACTTCTAAACAGGGTTTCTGCAGGTTTCACCAAGTCAAATTTAAGACTTTTTAAGACTATTTTATGACCATTATGAATGAAATTTCAGACTTATACAGGGCTAAACCCTAAGGATTTTTACTTGTCCCATTAAAAAAAAAAATTCTAATTACTTGAATAATACATAAATGATGTGTCAAAACAAGCAAACCATACATCCACTTTTTTCAATATCACTTTTCTTTGACAAGCTTTAAAAACTATGATAAACTAAATGTACACAGGTCAGTGTCCTCACCACATATGGTCTATAAATACACGGAGAACTTACAAATGTTATTGTGAGGAAGATAATTAAACCCTACTGGTAAATAGAGTTATAAATAGAGTTTTTTTTTGGAGATGGATTGTTGGACATTTGAAATTTAAGACCCGTTTATTAAATTATTTAAGACCTACAAGTCAATATTTCAGTGAATTTAAGACATTTTAAGGCCTAAAATTATGTTTTTAAGACTTTAAGACCCTGCAGACACCCTGTCTATAGCAAAAAAGATATTAGGATGAATGGGAGTACTGTACTCAATCCATTTGGACCAAAAGTCAACAAATGTATCTTTTTGGTTATGCACACAGTATGTAATTGTCTCCGTAATGAATATATTTTTCAAAACATCAATCCAATCTTGCATTTACCAATTAATTTTTGTTCGAAGCTTTGATGTGAAAGTAACTACAGTATGCTTACATGCAAATGATGCTCTCGGATTAAAGGGACAGTTCACCCAAAACTGAAAATCCTGTCATCGTTTACTTCTTTCACTTGACACAAACCTGTTCCAGTTTCTTTCTTCTGTTGAACACAAAAGAAGATATTTTGAAAAATGCTGAAAACCTGTAGCCACTCGTCCTAATTCGCCTACTTATACTTAGTCCTAAAAAAGTATGTTTTATTTTTGTGAAGTACATACTTTTGAATGTGTAGCAGAAGAGTATGCAAGCTTTGGGACAAACTACTTTCTCATTAATGGACTGTTGTGTTGCTTAGTTACGTGCCCTGTCAATCATCTTGTCACATCATCCCAGGGCTGGGTGATATGGCAAAAATGCAAACTCGATCAATTTTTTTTCCATATTGAACAATAACAATAAATTTCAATATAAGTTGTTAATGCTTCCAGCTTTAAAAGTTATTATCCCATCACTGACTGATGCAACAAAAATTAGAGGGTTCATTAAATTACAATTTAAAATATTGTTTATTATTACACATTTGGCCTTAAGTTAAAACAAGTTAGTAAAATACATTTAAAAAGACTAATCTGTTTAAGGTCTGGCATTATGAGGTAAATTAAATGTGCAAAACATAAACAAAAAATGTATACAGTACAACTTCCAGCAAGGCTGCACGGTGGCGCAGTGGGTAGCACGTTCGCCTCACAGCAAGAAGGTCGCTGGTTCCAGCCTCGGCTGGGTCAGTTGGCGTTTCTGTGTGGAGTTTGCATGTTCTCCCCGTGTTCGCGTGGGTTCTTCCGGGTGCTCCGGTTTCCCCCACAAGTCCAAAGACATGCGGTATAGGTGAATTGGCTAAATTGTCCGTAGTGCATGAGTGTGTATGGATGTTTCCCAGTGATGGGTTGCAGCTGGAAGGGCATCCGCTGTGTAAAACATATGCTGGATAAGTTGGCGGTTCATTCCGCTGTGGTGACCCCAGATTAATAAAGGGACTAAGCCGAAAAGAAAATGAATGAATGAATGAACTTCCAGCAAGTCCACACAAATTGTAAAACTTTCAGGGTTTTTTTGGGTGATACTTTTAGGTCATGGAATAGGTTGGTTGTGTTGCCAGACTTTTCAAAAACCATCGACATACTTTACAGATCGTTTTAATCTGCTCCTTGTCACACTTTAGATAGCCAAACCACCTCCATATAACAGAATTCGTGCTGCCTTTTTTGTCAATGATTTCATAATCTTTGGATAATAACTCAAGATTAGTTTCACTTTCGTCACTGCTTCCACTAATTATGTCTTTATTTTTGTCGTCTTGTCGAGTTTGTTAGCAAAGTGTGGTAGAAAATGGTCTTTTGACTTTGACGTGCACGCTGCATGCTGATTGGTTGTTGTTGCATATTGCTGCTGTGTGATTGGCTCTTAGATCAATATCGAGTAAAAATGTATCATGGTTATCGAAATAAATTTTATTGCATTTCGACATGATATCGTTTATTGGCCCAGCCTTACATTATCCACATCTCTTTTATATTGAATTACCTATCTTACTAGAGATTTAAGCAGCAGGTTAATCTGCCATTAATGAGTCTTTGATACAGAGAAATCTCCTCAGGTGTTTGCAAAATTATGCATTCAGAAATGAATGTCCAAACACCTCTTCATAAAAATTCCCATTGTTGTTGCAGATTAAATATAATGCAGAAAACAAGATTTTAATATTTCCCAGTTCATTGTAAAAAATATCTGTTAATTAACAGTTTCTGTATTTTGTGTTTTCTGTTTATTTACAGTGGTGAATTGCATTATGGGATGATGATCTGTGCTCTGTTGAGTTTTGACTGTGAAAATTCAACTCAAATTCAAAATAGCCACAGCCATGTCACCCTGCAGACCAAGACTGGTTACTCACTGAAGGCAAGCAGGGCTGAGCCTGGTCAGTACCTGGATGGGAGACCACATGGGAAAACTAGGTTGCTGTTGAAAGTGGTGTTAGAGAGGCCAGCAGGGGGCGCTCAACCTGCGGTCTGTGTGAGTCCTAATGCCCCAGTAAAGTGAAGGGGACACTATACTGTCAGTGAGCGCCGTCTTTCGGATGAGACGTAAAACCGAGGTCCTAACTCTCTGTGGTCATTAAAAATCCTATGGCACTTCTCGTAAAGTGTAGGGGTGTAACCCCGGTGTCCTGGCCAAATTCCCTCCATCGGCCCTCACCGACCATAGCCTCCCAATCATCCCCATCCACTGAATTGGCTATTTATCTGTCTCTTCACTCCACATATAGCTGGTGTGTGGTGAGCACACTGGCGCCGTTGTCCTGTGGCTGCTGTCGCATCATCCAAGTGGATGCTGCACACTGGTGGTGGTGTGGAGAGCCCCCCCTCATGATTGTGAAGTGCTTTTGTGTATGGCCATACACGATAAATGCGCTATATAAATACACACATTACATATATTACATATTACAGTTTAACAAAGTGACTTTTATTGACATTTTAGTAGTTTGAAATAATATAATGTATAAGAAATCATATATAGAGAAATAAGTATGTCAAATATACTGGCATGTTTATTACAAGGTTTTTGTAGTGTAATATACAACACCGACCCAGACAATATATCACTTTAAACTATTAAAAATGTTCATAAAAGTCACTTTTTCAAACTCTTCAAGGTTAAAAGTTGTTGGAAGAAAGATTAAAGTCCCATAATGCAATTCATAAACAAATGGGGAAAAATCAAAACACGAATAAAAAAAAAAAAATACAGATTTTTTTTGTCATTCAAACATTTTATCTAAGCCTCTCCACTTAACGGTGGATCTCGTGCATCCGCCATGTTTGTAGTTTGTTTACACTTTTTAACCCAAATTTGTAGTTCTGAATCTCTACTGGAAATAGAGCATTCTTTTAACTTTGGAATCCTCATTTCAACATAATACAGTTTTGGGACATACCAGTTCTATTTTCTGATAAGATTTAAGACAGATAATATGCAAATTGACCTCCATAGTATTTGTTTTACCTACTATGAAAGTCAATGGTTACAGGTTTTAAACATTTTAAAAAATAACTTATTTTGTGTTCAACAGAAGAAAGAAACCCTTAAAGGTATGGAACTACTTGAGGGAGAGTAAATAATGAGTACATTTTCATTTTTTGGGTCAACTATCCCTTTAAAAGTCATTTTTACCTGGGGTTTTCGCCATGGTTCCTTTCAAAGCCCTGTGTGCATAGGACTCATAGCCCACTAATGTAGCCAGCTCATGTCTACAAGCCAAAAGCTCATCCAGACAAAGCAAGAGACTAGTGTTGGGGTACAGAAAGATTTTATATGCAGCTTCCCGCACCTACCAGAGGGAAGAAAAAAGACGCTTATGGAACATGCAGAAGAAAGCGTACCTTGCTAAAACAGCCAATAGCACAGCAAACCAAAGAAACATGACCAGGGTCAATAACGAACAGTGGTGCCAAGTAACAGATTACAAATACTCAAATTGCTGTAATTGAGTAGTTTTTCTCAGGAATTGTACTTTTACGTTCCCTTGAGTACATTTTAAGTGCTGTATTGTTACTTTTACTCCACTATTTTCCTTCCACCTGCAATCACTACTTTATTTTTTCTTGTCAATGGTGATTGACTGAGTAGAAAAATCAGTCCTGCGATTCCTGTCCAATCAAATCGCACATAGAAAATAAATCGCATCATACTGAACAACCTCAAGACATGGGCGCTATATAAATGCAGCAAACTGTTTGAAAGCATTAAAAGTGTCCAAGGAGATGGCCAAAATCTTTACACACAATGACCCAGAGACTGTTTACACAGTCTAAAAATTGCCAAATAGTCTTAAACAATAACTAAATGTACTACAGAATGTTACGTTTACACACCAGCACAAATTGCATATAAAAGCATTAGCCTTTCACAGCATAATACCAAAGACTATAGAATACATAAGACGTGTCACTCATAGTTTTGAATGGGGAAAAGTGTAACGGTCAATATGGTGAATGAAGCCCTGCTTCTAGTACAGGAGCCAATCATTGATCGCTATAGACTGACGTTTCTCCGGGGAGGGGCTCAGACCAGACGTTTACGACAGTTTGGTGGTCAACAAATGCACTGGAATCTCAGCGAATAATTGCTTCACAGACATAAGAAATATATCCACATAAAGCTTGAAATCTGTACTTTAAATAATCCAACTATACTTGAAAACAAAAGTTTTTTTGTTTTGTAATCTGTATGAAACGAATGTGTGGTACAGTCCGTCCTGTCAATAGCACATCACATCACATGACAGCAACTACTCAAACGCCCACAAACTTAATTTCTGGAGGAGATTCGCCATCAAGACCAAGTTGTGAATTACTTCAGAAGAGCAGCACGATCAAACGAAGCATTATTCAGAGGATGATAATGAGTAGAACGGCCATAAATAAGGTTGGTGTCGTGATCTTTGTCTGTTCGAGTGCGCATGCGCATTAGCTCGGGCAACCTGAAATAAATGCTGATTTTGTTTGATTCGAACGTTTAGAAACAAAACTCTTGAGACAGTTGTTGTTTCATTTTATTGGTGATTCCAAATATGTAATGTAATCGTAAGCTTGGCAAACAGTTTTGGAGAATTTGATGTTTCCCCATTCAGACAGAATGCCCGAGCATACTGCTCAAGAGCCTTTTCAAAGATGACTTGCCTTAAAGGGACTTTGATAATACTCAATACTCTTGAGTACTATTAATAAGTAATATTTACAACAGGTACTTTCACTCTACTTGCACTACATTTTTAGGCAAGTTATGGTACTTTTACTTGAGTATGATTTTTCAGTACTTTTTCCACCACTGAAAACGAACAAGGGCTTAGTGCAAAATGTGATCAAAATGAACAAAACTGACACAAAAAGATATGATATGATATGAGAGCAATAATATGCACAATAACGTATTGTATAGTTGAGTATATTTATATTTAATGCCATGTCAGCATCTTAGTCTATTTTTGATTTTAAAATGATATGCAAACACAATAAAAACCTGTAAACAAACAAACAAACAAACAAACAGAAGTTGTATTACACACTTCTTTTTACATCAACATGATAAAATTACTAAAACCTTTCCTGCCTAAATTACACTAAATTTACTTAAAGTGACAGTTCACCCAAAAACTAAATTTCTAGCATAATTTACTCACCCTTGGCTTGTTCCAAAACAGTTTGAGCTTTTTTGCTTTGGTGAAGACAAAAGAAGATATTTTGAAAAATGCTGGAAACCTGTAACCATTGACTTCCATAGTAGGAAAAATAAATACTGTGAAAGTCAATGGTTACAGGTTTCCAGCTTTCTTCAAAATATCTTCTTTTGTGTTCACCAAAACAATAAAACTCAAACTGGTTTTGAACAAATGAAGAGTGAGTAAATTATTACAAAATTTAAGATTTTTTGGTGAACTGGCCCTTTAATAAAAGAGTTTTCTACATACAACAAAAGCAGGACAAAGTTGAATAGAAAATGTTGCAAAATATTAATTTGGGTCTTCAAAAATGCATTAATCAGTCTTGTATGAGCTATGCAACTCCTGTACATTCAAACTAAATCCATTAAAATAAAATGTGAAGATTAACAAAAAGTTCATCTTCAATCTCTTCAATATATATATTGTGTGTGTGTGTGTGATTGGAATGTTTGGAAACACACCTAGATGCATTTAATAAGGTATATTATACAATTGCTGTAATATGGTGAAAGGTGAAAAATGCCACTAGAAACCAATTCCTCTAAATAGAGTTCATTTTTGACCCTGGGCTGGATTTTTATGCACCTTCAAGCTCATGCAATGAACAACAAAATATGTAAACAGTAACTAAGTAAACAGAATTTAAATGCACGCACCAGTTCATTAGGAGAGTCAGCATGCAACCCGCCAATTTGAATGAGGTTTCCGTCTATGGAGAAGAAATGGCGAATGTGTTCTGGTAGAAATCGCTTCTCAACCGTGTTTGGGAGCTGAGAGCCACTCAGAAACTCATGATAAAGATCCAGCAGCTTTACATTAAGAGCGACAGCCTTGCTCCTCTGAGATCATTCACAAAGAAAGACAGGAAATCAGTGTGGTCTAATGAAAACAGGCTTGTATTTTGGGATCACTCTTACCTTCGTTTCATCCAGATGTATTCCACTAATCTCAAAATCAAACATGAAGAGCTCCGCCACTTTTCTGAAACAGCACCATATGAAGGAAGTTAGTACATTTCTAAAGCAACTACACTACTACACTACCTGACAAAAGTCTTGTCGTGGATCCCAGTTGTAAGAGCAACAAATAATAACTTGACTTCTAGTTGAACTTGACTTCTAGATGAATCATCTGTTGAACTGCATCCCAATCATCACAAATACTGCAGAAGACCTACTAATATCCGCATGGACCCAAGATTCTCACAGAAATCAGTCAAGTTTGTTGAAGGAAAAATCATGGATTGGGGTTACATTCAGTATGGAGGCGTGCAAGAGATCTGCAGAGTGGATGGCAACATTAACAGCCTGAGGTATCAACTTATCAAGACATTTGTGCAGCCCATTACATTACAAACCACAGGAGAGGGCAAATTCTTCAGCAGGATAGCGCTCCTTCTCATACTTCAGCCTCCACATCAAAGTTC
>CAIGQV010018202.1:3988248-4040389 GCA_903798115.1 Danio jaintianensis
CTGCAAGAACGCTTTCTTTGCCATTCCAGATGACTTTATTAATAAGTTATTTGAGTCATTGCAGAGATGTATGGATGCAGTCCTCCAAGCTCATGGGAGTCATAGACAATATTAATTCTTTTTCCACTGCACCATGACTTTATATTCTATACTGTACATTATTTCTGTTAAGTGACAAGACTTTTGTCTAAGCAAAGTCAGACCTTACTGTCCTAATTAAATAATTAAAAATCAAGGCATGATCATATTTTATTTTGGTAAAATAAGCGTAATCTAGAGGCCTTTGCCTTTTATATAAGCCATTTCTGATACCAAATGATCAACTAGAAGTCAAGTTATTATTTGTTGTTCCTAAAACTTGGATAGGCGACAAGACTTTTGTCAGGTAGTGTATGCATCAAACTTGTCAAATGTGACAGTTTTAACTAAAAAACACATCTACAGAATTCATTAGATTTATTAGCCCTCCTGAATATATTACAGAAAATACTGTGAAAAATTCCTTGCTCTTTTAAACATCATTTGGGAAATATTTGAAAAAATAATAATCACAGAAGGGTGAATAATTTTGACTTAAACTGTATATATGGGAACAAATTTATATTAACTGGAAGTTGCCTCACTCTCTGTCTATTTAACATTGGGGATAAATTAACTCATTTCCCACTGGACCCTTGAGAAAATCCTATTCAATGTCAGGAGAACACCAATATCGTTTGAAAAAAACATTGGGGTTCACTTCTGGAGTATCCACCTTTGATTACTTCTCTCTGTTATTCAGTTTTGGTTTTTGTAATAGAACAAATATGCATGTAACAACATGATTTATTTCACATATATATGAATAAAATAAAATAAATAAATAAATAAATATATATATATATATATATATATATATATATATAATTTATGTTTCAAAATTTCAAGGATCAAGAGATTAAGAGACTTAAAAATTCAGTTTTCTGGATTTACTGGATTTATTAGGCATGTTCACAAATTTAACTTTTCTTGTATACTGATTACATTTCCTCCAAATTCAATATAATAAATGTTGTCATGTCTTATTTTGCATAAAATAACAAAAACTGCATATAATGTTGTTTAAAGCAGAAAGAATGATGACTTTCATTGTTTTAAGCAGTTTGTATCACTTTTTGTTACGTTTCCTGCAATGCAGAATGGCAAGTTTTTCATACTCCCTCAGATCACTTGGTTTTCACTTTAAACTTGTTAAAACATGTCTTAACTTTATAGTAAAACAATAATGTTTGGCGGAATAACGCTGATTTTCAGGGTTTATCAGGGTTATTCGATGTGATCATTTTGGTATTTTCTGAAAGAAAACAAAGGCTTTTTTATTTAAAATGTGTGTATATATATATATATATATATATATATATATATATATATATATATATATATATACATATATATATAAAATAGTTAAACATTAAAATTATAAATATCTTATTTAATCTTTTGATACTGGAGCTGAACATGCTGAAAATTCACTCTCAACACACAACAATAAATTACTATTAGTAAATTAATTATTATTTTACTGCATTTTAAATCAAATAAATCTAGCCTTCGTGAGCATTAGAGGCGTTTTTCAAACAGTCAAGGAGTCAAAAGTAATATTGCTGCATTAGAAATGCATTTTATCCCGTCTACTTTCACATATTTAATAGAAATAGAAAATCCACCTGCCTTGTGTCTGGGTTCAGTGTGTCCAAAACAGTCTCATTTTCCAGTAGATTCTTCAGGCTCCGACACAAATCGACATTTGTGTTAAGCCTGTAACACACACACACACAATAAAGAAAACTACAAATATGGTTAACTAACAGTAAACCCAGCATAAGAATACAAACAGAATTATACTTTTCCACAACAGTTCCGATATTAACGCAGGTTTTTTCTGCTGCCTCCCGATACGCAGCATCCGGATGAGCCACTTTGATGAAATCTGCCTGCAACAGAAGACTCGCTGAGAAATCGAGACTCAAAAGACCCCTAACAGAAATCACAGATTACATTACAGGGTTCACACTCTAAGCCAAATGTTCAATTCCCTGACTCTCACTGACTTAAAAGCTGAATTTCAATGCATTATAATTAATAGAAAACAGGCAGATGTTATGTTGAGCAGTCCCTCCAGAATTGACTTTTGCACATTGCACAGCGGGGAAAATAAGTACTGAGCACGTCACCATTTTTCTCAGAAAACATATTTCTAAAGGTGCCGTTGACTTGAAACTTTCACCGGATGTTGGTAACAACCAAAGAAATACATATATGCAAAGAAAACAATATTAATTAGTTTACAAATGAAGTTATGTGTAATAAAATGAAATAACACAGGATAAAACTATTGAACACATGAAGAAAGGGAGGTGTAGAAAGGCAGTGAAAGCCCAGACAGCAGCTGAAATCTCTCAGCTGTTAGTTATTGTGGCTTTGTACACACGTTTATTGTATTATCATGTTTTATAATTTGTTAATTGAATTTTTTTATGTAAAGCCTAACCAGGGATGAGGTCTGCAAATTAGCTTCATGCTACATGCCCTATGTACATGGCATCAGTAGGCCCACACGCAATCTGCGCGCACAGAAATCCAGATTTTTAGCCCATCATTGAGTCTATTTATTTATTTGTGTAAATGTGTGTAAATTCATATTTATTCCGTTTTTAATTTAATTTCAGCAATATTGACTAATATAAAAATGTTCATATGATTTATTTACAATACAGTTCATAAAGTAACTTTTTCTGTCTTTTAGTAGACATATTATATAAGAGACCTGCTTTGTTTACCAAATAAGTGGATCTAATTGGATTTGCATTGTACACATTAAATAAAAGTTAGAAAGCTATTATTAAGTCAGGTGATTGGCTGGGCCATTCTACAGCTGGATTTTTTTTCTCTGAAAGCATTTGAGAGTTTCCTTGGCTGTGTTTTGAATCATTGTCTTGCTGAAATGTCCACCCTTGTTTCATCTTCATCATCCTGCTAAGGTAGATGTTGGACTGAAGCAGCTGGTATTTATTTACACTGAGGAAGGGCAGAGGGTTGCTGAAGAACTACTGGGAGATTTCAGCTGCTGTCTGGGCTTTCACTGCCTTTCTACACCTCCTTTTCTTCATGTGTTCAATACTTTTCCCCCTGTGTCATTTCATTTTATTACGCATAACTTCATTCATAAACTAACTATATTTGTTTTCTTTGCATATATGGATTTCTCTGGTTGTTACCAACATACAGGAAAAAAATCAAGTCAACAGCACCTTTAAAAATATGTTTTCTGAGAAAAATGGTGACGTGTTGAATACTTATTTCCCCCACTGTATGAGCTAAAAATTTTTATTTTAACATGATTTTTCTAATGCTACTGTTGAATAGATTTTAACCATTTTGTTTATTTTGATTATCAAGACATTCATGTGTCAAATATGAAGTAGTTGGCTTTATATGGTTAAGAGGTAAATTAAAAATATATATACCATGACTTTAAAATGATAAAATTCCCTGATTTCAATCTATGGAACAAACAGTTTTAAAGCTCCATGATATTTCACTGTAAAAAAAATGTTGGGTTTCACACAATCTCTTCATGTTGTCCCAACACAAATCGATTAAGTGAACATAATTGTTTTTACAAATTTAAGTGGATTGAACATAAAACAATTAGGTTGTCCCAAGAAAACCTTAAGAATTGTGTTGTTTCAACTCATTTTAAATCAGAAAATTTTAAACAAAAGTCATTTTTTTTGAGTGCAGAAATTCGATGACCTGTGGGAACCCTGACATTATTCCAGCAACACAACTGAGGTTACCAGGTCTGCTACTCTGCATAAGCTGTCAGAGAGCTGGTCAAAAGTGTCCACAGTGACGACGCCGGGAGGGTGAGAACAAACTCTTTGGACCAGAAACTCTGCTTCTCGGAGCGCCTGATGTTGAGCCACCTGAAAACCAGCAGGAGCGCTGAGCTCTGACACGCCAAACAGACCCTAGGAAAACAGGACAGGGACTTTCAGTTTGTTTAGTAAGTCAAATAAATACAATAGTCTTATATAGTCAATAATAAAGATAATAGGTTTATGTTAAAAATCTGAGCAAAACTTTTGTGATGTTTTCTAAATGATTTCTTGTTTTCTGATTAATTCATTTGTGGTGCTCCATTGAAGTGGGCAGAGCTAAAGATCTATTTTTCCTGCTTGTATCTCAATATGACTCTCTGATTTAAGGAGTTTTCTGCGCAGCATCATGGGTAATGTAGCTTTTCCGCACAAATTTTTCTATATTAATCAGTTAACACTACTGTAAAAAAATTTTATCAATGGGAACAGTAAAATCATACACAACCAAATACAAACAGCAAGTTTTTCTATAATATAATATGATATATTTCTAACATTCATTCATTCATTCATTCACCTTCGGCTTAGTCCCTTTATTCATCAGGGGTCACCACAGTAGAATGTACCGACAACTTATCCAGCATATGTTTTACACAGCAAATGCCCTTCCAGCTGCAACCCAATACTGGGAAACACCCATACACACTCATTCACACACTACGGCCAATTTAGTTTATTCAATTCACTTATACTGCATGTCTTTGGACTGTGGGGGAAACTGGAGCACCCGGAGGAAACCCACGCGAACACTGGGAGAACATGCAAACTCCACACAGAAATGCACACTGACACAGCCGAGGTTCGAACCAGCGACCTTCTTGCTGTGAGGCGACAGTGCTAACCACTGAGCCACCATGTCGGCCCTATTTCTAATATTATTATAATTCTTTTGTTTGTTTTTACTTCTGTAACCCTGATGGAGGACTCTTTAGGGAAGACTGTCCAATTTCAGTTTCATAATGACTTTAATATGCTATAATTATGTGTGTAAACAATATACAGTGCTCAGCATAAATAGTACACCCCCTTTTGAATCTGAATATTTTTATCCATTTCTTAGTGAATATAGCCAATATATTTTGGTGCATTTAAACAAAACAGTTTTATTTAACTATTATATCCATTAAAATAAGAGTTTGGTCACCTAACACATTTACGAATAGAAAGAATACATTTAATTTCAAACCATTTACTGCAAAGAAAATTATAAACTAAAAAATTTCAACTAAATTTTATATATTTTTTTATGTTTCTCTTGATTTTATTTAATATTTCCCCCCAACATCTTAATTTGGGTGTACTAATTTTAGTTTTTTAGTTCCAGTTTTGGCTTAGGTAAATTAGATTAATCTAATGTTTATGCACAAATATATTATTGCAAACATCCTATAGAAAATATTAATTTAAAAGAGATCTGTGAGGGGTGTCCTCATTTATGCTGAGCACTATATATAGCTTTAAACGATTTAAAAGCAACAATAATAAATAATAACATTTTGTAAAGACATAATAAAATTACTTTACATGCAAGCATACATATCACATATTATAAACGCCTCTTTATAATGTATTATATAACAGACTCACCACATTTTTCGGCACATGTTCCAGTCGCTGGTGCTGAACATTGAACGCGGCTCCGACAGCAGACCAGGTGTTGACGCTGCGCCTGTAGAGCGCGTGCACGCAGCGCATCACTGATCATCACAGTCAACACTAACAAACATTACCGCAGCAGCTCGTGAGAAACCGCACTCAAAAACAGCCTCTTGCAAACTATTATGCAAACATAACTAACTAAAGTTGCCCAATTCGCTAATCCACGGAGCTCAGCAGTGGATTTGACCTCTCATCCAAAAAAACAACCGTAAGATTTCACTTCAGCACTTTCTACAGTCAATAAAAGCGTTAACGCGTTAGCTTCGGATTTATAAATCAGAAATTTGTTTTATATTTATGTTGCTCGTAATTGGATTTAATAATACAACGATATATAAGAGTTACTTCTGTGTGTTTTGTTACATTATACACCAACGAAACTGTGCGGAGCTTGCGTAAATGTCGCGTGACGTAAAGCTCAGTGAATAAATCCGTCCGAAGCAGAAAACACAAGGTCGTTTCCACTGGTCAAAATGCTTCACACGAAGATTAAACTTTGTTATTTAAGCTAATTGCAGGCTTATTTAGTCATCTGAATAATTAATGTCCATTCAAAATCTTAATATAAAGAGATAACGTCGAGCACTGGCCAAAGAGTCATCATTATAAGCCACTTTGAATTAATAACTGTGTTTTGTTTCGTGAAAAGTTCATAAGCAAATAAATATTCAAATTAGATTTTCTTCCAGTTCCAAATGCTTTAGGCAAAAACCTCCTCAATGACAGACATGTCCTCTCACTTGCCTATGTTTTATGTAACTTTTATGGGTCAAATGGGTTTGTTTTTTAATCTTTTTAACAAAAGCTCATATGGGAATCCTGCCAGCAGCATTAGCTTTACAAACCCACATTAAAAATAGCAGGAATGTGGCTCCAAACACAATTTTCAGACACTCCCTCGCCTAAAGCGGATCTGTGTTCGAGAATATAAACAGAAAGCCTTATGGCAAACACTTTTTAGGTCATCACTGTCAAAGAAAAGTTTGGCTGAAGATCACATATGGTGGGCAACTGCTTATCCGTTCATCTTATTAGGCCGTTTCTCTGTTTTCTTATGGGAACAGAGCGACTGTTGATGTCACGTCTTGTGTCAACAGGTGCTGTTTGTGACTCAGATTCATCTGCCTCACATCTGATTTGATCATTATAATATGCACGTCAGTACAAAGAGGCTTTTGACTAATAATGAGGAAGTTATGTATGATTTTGTTTTTGTACATAGTCATGTTTTTCCTCACATGGATAGTGGATGTCAAAGTTCACTGTAAAAATGCAGGGTCCCACACAACTCCTTCATGTTGTCCCTACACAAATTAAGTTAACTTGATTGTTTTTACAAATTTAAGTGGATTGAACATAAAACAATTAAGTTGTCCTTAAAAAAACCTCAAGAACTTTGTTGATTCGGCTCATTTTAAATAAGTATTTTGAACAAGCAGCAAAAAATCATTGTTTGAGTGTTGTTGCTATTGTATGTAAAGGGTTAGTTCACCCCAGAATTATTAATGTCATCATTTTATCGCTCTCACGTCATCCAAAAATGAAAGACTTTTGTTTCTTCTTTAAGATATTTTTAATCAGATATAATGTTTCTGTTCCACATAAGTCTTTTCACCCAATACTATGATGCTTTAAAATGATCCCAAATATAAATCCACAGGAATTAGGTTCAATCCAATATTAGGTTAAATCCAAATCTTCTAAAGACACGTGATCACTTAATATATATATATATATTTTTTATTTTTTATTTATTTATTTATTTATTATTAGTAGTAGTATTTCAGTTAATACTGTGACTTTTAAAAGTTACTATAGATACCAAGAAAATTACAAAATTAAAGTTACACACCAAGATTATTATTTAAAATGTCTACGTTTATGTTTCTAAACATGTACCATGGTAATATTGGGGTTGTTTTAGTATCTTTAAGACACTACTGCAGGATTCATTAATATTTATTAATTATTATAAGCAATTTTGTAGCATTCTTGTAACATTTATTAGTTTTTATAAAAGTTTTAGATTAAAAAACAGAGTTAGCATTGGGGCTTGATGAAATTTATACAGTGCTCAGCATATATGAGTACACCCCATTTTGAAAATGAATATTTTTATCCATTTCTCAGTGAATATGGGTAATATATATTGCTGCATTTGAACAAACAGATTTGTTAAACAGATATTTATTAAAATATTTTAGTCACAGAACATCTTTAGAAATGGAAAGATACATTAAAGATACATTTAAATTCATGCAAAATATTGCAAAAAAAATTACAAACTACAACATTTCAACAAAATATTATATATTTTTTGATTCTCTTGATTTTTGCTATTTTTGAAAGTTTTATTTAACATGTTTCCCTAACATATAAATTTGGCCTACTAATTTTTGAACCATTATCATAAGTTATTTTGTTAGATTAGCTCCAGATTTGGCTTCAGTACTGACTAATCTAATGTTTATGCACAAATATAATATTGTAAACCTTCCTTTAGAAAATATTAATTCAAATGAGAGATTTGTGGGGGGTGTACTCATATATGCTGAGCACTGTATATACATATATATATGTATGTGTGTGTGTGTGTATATTTTATTATTTGTATACATTTCAATTAATACTGTGACTTTTAAAAGTTACTATCGATACAGAGAAAAGTAAAAAATTGACGTTACACACCAAAATTATTATTTAAAATGTCTATGTTTATATTTCTAAACATGTATTATGGTAATACTGGGGTTGTTTTAGTATCTTTAATACACTACTGTAGGATTCATTAATATTTACTAATAATTTATAAGCATTGGGGCTTGATGAAATCAGTTATATGTATATGAAGAGTTCAGATGCAAAAACCTATAAATGCCATCTGAAGTTTTCTTCTAAAATGAGCATTTTTATCAGGCTCCGGTGTGTAGGTTTTATTAATATCACTTTTATGGCAAAGAATAAGTCCTTTTCATTGTCTTTAAAGTGAAATAACTCAACATAAACAATGGGGTCTGAGAAAAATGTTCATTTTCGATGGAAATTTCAGATGGCACTCTGAGGTTTTTGCATCTGAACTCTTCATTTACATATATATATATATATATATATATATGACATTTTTCAGCATTCTTACATTTATTAGTTTTTATAAAAGTTTTAGTTAAAAAAAAGCTGTTAGCATTGGGTTTTTTGTATATTTTTGTAAGTATCTATATCATTTTATTCAGAAAAATGTGTGTATATACTATAACCCTTCGTAACCATGATACATGCATAGTCTGACATATTGCTAATTGCATATATGTTTGGATATAATCAAACATATAAATATTTTATAACAAATACAACTAAACTTACAATAATGAATGTAGCTTGAAATCAAAAGGAGAACAGGGTATCACAACTGATTTTATTGGTTTGTTTTATCGAACCATAACACACAGAGATACATCTATAAACAATAATCAAAAGAAACTGTACATTTATACTCGATATCTAAGTCCCACAAAAATATTGCTACTGCTGGTCAGAACGCTTTACAACTAAAGAGATCTTACAAGTAAAGACTCATCATCATTCGGCTCCAATTGTCCATTTTAATAATGCATTTTGGCTATTAAAAGAATTTGCAGATATTCATCCCACGTCTGTTATCGGTACCATAACACAAACTGGACTCAAAGCCCACAAAACCGTCTTTTATTTGTATTTTTTTCACAGCAGTTTTACAAATTCATTGCGGTACTATCACAGAAGAGACAAAATCAATACACACGAAGCACAGGCCTGACATGAACTCCAGTACTAGAGAATGTTTATTTAGCAGAAATGATTATGGAGAACTGCAGTTAACATATGAAACACAGCTTACAAACGTTCTACAAGTAATCTTTCGCCTTATAAACAATGAGTTATTTGCCCACCCCCTCCCTCCACCCCTCCCCAAACACACATTACAGGTTACACACACACACAAAAAAACGGGGGAAAACCAAAATAAAAACCAAAATCCCTCATAGAGCCAATGGAATGTTAGTCATTCGGACAAGCTTGATAAGATGTCCAGCTGTTTGTGTAAACGACATGCCCAAAAAACCTACCCCTCTACCTCGAAACCGTGCTTCGAAAGCAAGAACGGAGAGGAGGGGGGAGAAAAAAAACGCCTGTCGACATTTACGATGATGGTAGTTTTTTTTCTGCCCAATGTAAAAATGCTGGATACGATGAGATCACTTTCAAAATGTTTCTTTTTCTTCCATAAAAAATGTGTCTCTACAATCAAACTACTAAAAAACCTGCCTTTAGAAAATAGTAGATAAAAATATTCCCCTGAATTGTACAAGAAAAGAGGTACAGGGAGTGCTGGTAAAAGATAAGACCTCAGCAGAGTTATTCCCCGTCTTCTTTCTTGTCGCCGTCTTCTGTTGCCGATGCCTGAAAGAACGCATCGTCATTAGCCTTAAATTTATTTTACGGAAATATATGCCACAAATTTAACTCGCTTACGTCATCGTCAGCTTTTGTTTCTCCGTTTTCTGCGGGCACCTCCTCTTTCTTCTCCTCCTCCTTGGGCTCCTTGGGTTCCTTTGTTTTCTTAGGTTTGGCAGGCGCCTTCTGTAATGTACAATTCATTTGCTCAATTATAGTTTGTGCGTTCATCAAACGCTTCTTTTATTGTTTTATTTTAAACAAGTTCTTACCTTTGGCTTGGGCTCTGCCTTTGGGGGTGCAGGTTTCTGTAAATTAAGAGTAATGATACATCAATTAAGATGTAAACAACTTTAAATACTTCCTATAACTGTTGAATGAACGTGAATTGTATATATTAAAAAATGTATACTCACGTTTACCAACCTCTCTGACCTTCTTTTAGGCTGTAAGTCAATAAGAGGGTTAAAAAATTTTAATTTTTTGATTCAGTTCGATATATAATTTATTATTAAACTTTTTTTCTATGCTATGAATAGTGAAATCTGCTTACTTCAGTGATTTCAGCATCATTGTTCGCCTATGGGCAGAAAAAAAAGAAGTGTTATAACATAACTGTATATTTATAACACCAGTTAGAACTATAAGGATGTTTATTGGTTCATTGGAAAATGCTTTTTTATTTAAATCAGAGGATTTTAATTAATTTTATTAAATAAAAAAAGTTGCAACTAGTGATTACAGACTTTAATTACTTAGAAATAAGGGGAATAGTTATCATAACAAACAAGCAAACACGTGGTTCCAAATCTAGTTAAGTACTTAAATTTAATAAAATGATAATTTAAATATCCGAAGTTTGTATAAATAACTATAAATATGTACAGCGAGTCTTTAACGTTACAAAACAGAAGCAGTACTTGATTCATTTTCAGCCAAGTAACAACTTGTGGTTTCGTAATCAAGTAGAGTTTTATAAAGTGCTCTGTAGAAGTTAACAATATTATTAATCTATAAAATAGCCACAGAAAAAAAAGTTTTGCCTTAATTAACCGGACTAGTCGCGCGTGTTTTGATTCACTATAAAATGAACCGACTCATATGAGTCATTCGCTCGCGAACCGATCTCCACTCCATAGATATTTACACTCTCCATTCATTCAGAGGAATCGGCTCATATGAACAATTCCTCTAGGAATTGACCTACCCCTGGTAGTCCAGCACGTTTAAAAAGAATCGAGCTATTCGTACAGAGATAATTACATGTTTGTTGTATGTTCCATTTTCTGTGTTTTTTTAAAAACATCCCACATATACTTTAAGAAATCCCTCATTGTTTATGTCCTGCCTCTATTCGGTTTTATTGCAGTGCGCACCGCCCCCTTCATGCACACCGACTCATTCAACGCTGATTAATGGAGATTTGCTCTCGCCCCACCGACCTCGCTCCATGACATTCCCGCCATTCACTTTCAAACACAACATCCCGACGTGCACAGCCGCGAGGAAAAAAACACACACCACAGAATATACCAGAAGAATAGGAAACACCAAACACTGTGCAAGAACACCGCCATTGCATAATCTGCCGCTTGCACGACCAAATGTATCGACACCCAATCGTGCACTAAAGCCCCAATGCACGAATTAAATCCCTCATGCATGACTATGAGCTGCAGGATAAAATATCGCACCGTCTGTCGCCGCGTATTGAGAAGCCACCGTGGGTTTAAATCATCGGGGTTGCGCGCAAAGGGCAGCCATGACACTAAAAACCCCGAGCCTTTACAAAGACACATATATGAGCATTTTCAGCACAGTTTACCAAAGATAAGAAGTGCATGTAATAAATAAATAAACATTGAATGCAACAATTTGATTTGCTGCCCAGCGCGCAACAACCTCTTGTTTTCGAGCCTGTAAGATGCACATAAACGAAAACTAAGATCGTTACACCCCCTTTGTCTGATGCATGTCGATAGACGGGTCTATTTGTAAACAAAAACACGACAAATGTAGACTATATAATTATGCACAAATTATATCGCACATCCGCGTGTGCATGAACACGTTCTCTTAAAAAGGAGAAAAATCTCGGTCGCGCGCTCTCGAATCAAAACACGCGTTTATTAAACGCAAGAGTATGCAAACACGAAATCGCGCGCATACCTTTGCCACATCATTTAAAAATGCGCGTATTTGCACGCAAGATCTATGCACTATTTGTTTAATCCCTTTTAGTCTTTTTTAACACCACATATTCTATTAAAGATGGTGCCTGGATAAATTAAGAAACCAATGCGCTACTTACTTTGCTCCTTTTAGGCATGGCTGTGGGTCTTTTCAACGCGCAAAAAATGCTAAATGCACGGTTTTAACGCTGAAAAAACAGTCGACACTGTGTGTTGAGCTCGGTAAAGACTCACACAGTAGGTTTGATCACAGTATAGGAAGACGTTAACGTTCGTCCGAAACAAAAACCTGCTCAAACCGGATTGGATTCTCCTCCTCCTCCTCCTTCTTCTTCCCTATTCAATTCATCACAGGCCGAGCTGACAGCGAATTTGCGATTCGCACTATGGCGAAGTCTCTCCTCATGCATATTAATTAGACGATGATGACGTTCCTTGCGTCCGTCCAGTCACGTTCTTCGATTAATATTCATAAGCCAAGCCATACTGCTAATAGGATTCGTTCATTGGCTAGCAGACTAGCGTCCCCCTTGCCAACGACTGCCTTTAAGCCAATCAGAGTGAAGTCATTAAATATTCATAAGGTAACTCTTGACCATAGTACGACTATATAATCCGTTTCTCCGCCTCCTGCTCCCGGTGATTGGCCTGCGGAGACCCACTGCACATTTTCAAATCATAGCAAGATACCCGTGTGGACGTTTTTGCATGCCAAACAGTTAGGATATTATTTGTTTATGCAATGACTTCGAGCTATCAGAGGGAGATTATCTTGATTCTGCTGTCGATTATAAAATGTTAGGAAATTCAAAGTCAGATCCCCATCTTTAATTTCGGTGCGATTAGATCACAAGCGTTGCGCAACCTAGGTTTTTCCTTTTTTCATGGATTCCAGATGTGTGTGTGGGTTATTTTAGGAGCTGGATTTGAAATGGACCTCGGAGATGTTGTGCTTTTAAAGCCCCCGCGTGCATGCAAAGGTTTGCAGGAGAAAATGGCGACTGTGCACAGAAACATTTCACTTGTGTGGCACATAACAAAGTCTACTGCACAAAATCCTGCTACATAAATCTATACATAATCCCTGTGGATTTGTTTCTTTTCTTTAGGTGTTTTGTTTTTGCTGTCAATGTGAACATGATTGTAGTAAAAAAGAAAAAAAAAAAAGACAAATATTCCATGTTATGTAAAAAATATTCACTGCCCACTATTAGAAACTATAAATATCCACAAGGCAGCTACAAAATAGTGCTGAAAACACCAAGAATTAAATTTTGATTAGCAATAATGACTTAAAATGCAATAATAACCCTAAATTCGTGATGAAAACATGGAAAATGTAATAGAAATAAATGGGAATTTTGATATACCTGTCATAAAATGAAGGCGCAGTGGGTAGCGCTATCGCCTCACAGCAAGAAGGTCGCTGGTTCGAGCCTCGGCTGGGTCAGTTGGCATTTCTGTGTGGAGTCTGCATGTTCTCCCTGTGTTGGCGTGGGTTTCCTCTGGGTGCTCTGGTTTCCCCCACAGTCCAAAAACATGCTGTATAGGTGAATTGGGTAAGCTAAATTGTCCGTAGTGTATGTGTGTGAATGAGAGTGTATGGGTGTTTCCCAGTGATGGGTTGCAGCTGGAAGGGCATCTGCTGTGTAAAACATATGCTGGGTAAGTTGCCGGTTCATTCCGCTGTGGTGACCCCAGATTAATAAAGGGACTAAGCCGAAAAGAAAATTAATGAAAATGTCAAAATCCATGGCAATTTCAACTGTTAATGTAAAAACCGAGGATCAGATTGGTGAATGGTGTACACAAATAAGTATTTTTTAAATTATTATTATCATTTCCTTTTTTTTCTAGGACTAAAACTTTGTCGCATTATGTAAAATTATGTTTTGCTATAACCCATGTATATAGTAATGCACAGTATGTTTGCCAATTTATGCACATAGATGCACAATCAATTCAAAACACCTCTTCATGTATATGATAATACTCCTCTGGGAGATATGTGTCTTGTAACCCAGGCACCACCTATAAATAAAAGTTAAGATGAAACACTAAATAACAATGTATATTTCCCAAGGATCAAATGAGGGCCTTTTGCACTGTGCAGTCATAGAAACTAACAACCAGTCCCTGAGAACTAACTCGGTGCCACTCAGACCATTTTGTTAGTTGCATTTGCACATTCATTTCGAACTTTAAATTGATGTAAGCTAACCAATAGTGACATCAAACATGCCATTCGTTGAGGCATGGCATTGTTAAAAGTTGTGTTTTCATTGTGTGTTGTGGGTGTTTTAATAACAGCAGTCCAGTTTCCATCCTATCGTGAAGTGAATTTTTTCAAAGTTTGCAAAAAAAAGAAGAAATCCCAAATGAATTGGGTGCATTCCCATCGTTGTTAGAGCAGCTGACTGTAGTATTGGTAACCTAGTAACCAACAGTAAACAAAGCTCAAGCATGATAGAAATGTTTTTGTGTATGAAAGGATTGTTATTCGAAATTGACTTGTTTCCATCACTTGTTTCTTCAAAATGCGCAAGGTGATGGACACACATCAAAGATGGTGGGGCCTCGGAGACCCAACTATTACATATAAAAAATTATAAAAGAGATTTTACAAATTGCTAATGAGAGTTTAAAGGTGTTTTCAGTCAACAAATTTCATTTTGGCAAGCTGTTTCCGATTCCAAATTAATTTTGAAATGGATATCACATCAAATTCTTTGAATTCAATTTCTAGGATGTTGCTATTCACATGCTAGAGTGCTCTGTGTGGTTTTTGGTTTGTTGATATTGCTATGCGTTTCTTTTGGTTGGATTTAATGGGATAGTTCACATAAAAATGAAAATTTCGCCATCATTTACTCTCCCTCCACTTGTTCCAAACTTGTTTTTTTTCTTTCTTTTAACCACAAAAGAAGATGTCCTAATAATGTTGTAAACAGGTAGCCATTAATGTCTGTAGTATCTTTTTTTGCCTACTATGAATGTCAATGGCTCCCTAACATTCTCATAAAAAAAAGGGGGGGGGGGGGGGTGTTGCTATTCATTTGCGAAGGTGTTTTGAATCATTTGCAATGCATTGCTGTTTGGTTCCTGGGGGTTTCATTGATGTGTAAATAGATACATACAATATACAATGTGATTTTTAGACCTTTAAAATCACTTCCCATGACATCAATACACAAACCGTCATAACCAGAACATCTGTTTTTAAGGTTTTAATTGAAAAAAACTGGTCGGATCATGGTTCACACCATCATGAAAACCATTTCATGCCCTCACATCTACTATCTGCTTGTCCAGACCTTTGTGATTTCATGGCCAGATCTCAGCACCTCCCTTCACGCCGGTCCCCTCCCCCATGAAAACATTACACCCCCTTCTATAGGCAGCTGTTTGAGGCGGGAAAGTGTGGTGAAGTTGTGTGTGCTCCTGCAGGACTGGGATGGGGGTGGGTGCGGTAGGTGTGGCCGCTGAGTTTCAGATAACAGGTCGAGAAGCCTTTGACTGTTGCCATCCTTAAAGCTTCGGTTAAGACAGGAAGGAAAGGGGCACTTAAGTGATCTGTGCTGCACACGATTACAAACCTGCTAACCAAACATGCATGTGAGAGTGAGATCATTGCGCATGTGAGATTACATCACAGAGAAAACACACAACAGAGTGTACAATGGCAGTCATTTGAAAGTGTTTGTTTTACACCTACATGCTGCAAATCTGCACATGTGCGTTTGCATGTGTAAGAATCCCAGTGGTTCTAAGGACAGTCAAGCTATGGACTCTCAATGGTTAATTACCATTGCTGTGCATTGGTGTTGCTATGCATGTGCTATGGTGTGACATTTAGAATGGAACTCATTTAAGTTGTTCTGACCGCTCATTAGCTATGTTCCCATCCACCTATTTTTATGCGCATTTTGGAATGTTGCATAAAAATGCTTAACGGAAATGCCAAGATGCGCATACATTTTGTGCATAAAAACGAATGCGCACAACTGAGTAAGATAAACATTTTATCTGATGCGCATAAACTACAATGGAAATATTTACTAAAAAAATTCCAGCATGCACATCATAAAAAGTCATGTGATTTTGTTTTAAGAGAGTGTGTGATAAAAATTGGGACAGCATTAATGGACAGCAGTGGAGCGACCAAATTGTAAAATATCAGAAATCTTGTTTTGGTCATTTTAAAATGCTTTTGCCAAAGTCCGTCATCAAAGTGGTTCAGTATTGTACCTCCAGAACTGTCTTGAGAGTCTGCGCTTCCAAAGAACATCTCACGGCTCCAAATGCCACTGTGCATTACATTGTATTTTGTCTCCGTTTTCTGACGTGCAAAAAAATGATTTTATAAGAAAAAAGGCTCATGGCAGCTTCACCTACTGCAGAAAATTCTGTTTTCTTTTTGATATTTGGTGCCAGTTTATCAGTAAGTGACGGGATGGAAATGGTTCTTTATTCGCAATTGTTTTATGCCATATTTCATAAAACAATGAAATATGGCATAATATGTGTTGCACATAAACTTTGGATAGAAATGTAGCTCGTAGCATCACAACAACATTTTAAGGCCTTGAAAACATAAACCATTCAAAACGATGCTGTTATCGTCTCCATGTCACCTACAAAATTGCGGTATTGTGAAAAGTGTGATGTAAAAGCAACATTTATTACATGTCCACTGTTAACAATTTCCTGTAGAATTTACAGTAACTAACTGGCAGCAGTTCGCCAGTAACTTACTGTAAGTCAATTACAGCAAAATACTGTATTTACATTTATGCCACCATTTATCTTGCTGTATATGCATTTACAGTACTGTATATATTTACTGTACTGTATAAATGTACAGTCATTTTCACAATGCAACTTTAAAATACGGTAACATACTGCATAACTGTCTTACAGTAAAATTCAGTTCATATTACAGTTAAATAATGTGTAGTTTACAAAAATCGTTAACAGTGCAGTCTATAGACATGAGCGAGTATTTACAAACCAAAATCTGACAGGCTACAGAAACATATGTGTGCAGGTGAAACATCGCTAACTTCTGGCCTAGCATAGTAATACAGTGTTTTTAGTCACTTTCATGGATCTGCATGAAAGTGATCATTTTGAGAAGTCATTATCTGTACACAAGAAGAATGCAATTTCTTTCAGATATTAGAGATATAGTTAGAGATAGCCTATCTCTATGTGTTTGCTCTAGGTGAATTCAAAGCCAATTCCATGCATTTGCTTGGGTATTTCTGTGCAGTTACTGCGGGTGTTTCTAAACTTTTGCTAAGGTGTTCTCAGATTTTGCTTCATGCATTGCTATGTGCTTGCTGGTATGTTTTTAGTGGTATATGGCTTTGCTGTGCATTTGCTTGGGTGTGTTTAGATATAATAATTTTGTTGTGGCATTCTGTTTGTTTTCTAGGTTGTTGCTATGCATATATGCATTTTATTATTGTGTTGCTGTTAGGCTTTTGGGAGTTCAGGGTCATAGATCACTGCTATGAGGTTTAGTTCAGGTAAGCGTTTGGTAGAGTGTTTTGGGTGGTTTCTCACACTTTCTAAGTGGTATTTATGTTTGCTTGGGTTATTTGTAGGCAGGGGTGTATAGCACCAAATGTTGGGCCCCAGTTACACAACCATGGAATGGGCCCCTCAAAACACAACACCTCATTAAAAACACATACGGTGCTTTAATTTGAACTATTATTAGCATAGTATATAAATGTTTATCTATTTAATTTTGTCATGTTAATATTATAGGTTTTCACTTATCAGTAGACCCACACAGAATCGGTGCCTGCAGAAATCTGCATATTTTTGAGCCCATGCATCATTCAGTATATTTATTTTCTTAAATGTGTGTATAAATATATCTTTTCAATATATTTTAATTTAAATATATGTTTTTGTGGGGCGGCACGGTGGCTCAGTGGTTAGCACTGTTGCCTCACAGCAAGAAGATTACTGTTTCGAGTCCCGGCTGGGCCAGTTGGCATTTCTGTGTGGAGTTTACATGTTCACCTCGTATTGGCGTGGGTTTCCTTCAGGTGTTTCGGTTTCCCCCACAGTCCAAACACATGCGCTATAAGTGAATTGGGTAAACCAAATTGGCCGTAGTGTATAGGTGTGTGTGAGTGTGTGTTTCCCAGTACTGGGTTGCGGCTGGAAGGGCATCCACTGTGTAAAACATGCAGGAATAGTTGACGGCTAAGCCGAAGGAAAATAAATGAATGAATATATGTTTTTGTATAAATTTCAGTAATGTTTTTGAATAGTATGCAGATGTTTAGATGGTTTATGTACAGTACAGTTTGTAAAGTAATAATTTCTATCTTTTAGTAGAAATATTATGAGACTTACTGCATCTTTGTTGACCAAACAAGTGTTTATAATTGCAATAGCATTATAAACCTTCATTAATTATTACTTATATTATTATTACTTAAATAAAAACTTACATAAAGTTATACTTTTTTTTTCATTTCATGTCTTATGCTTTTAGTTATTATCTCTACAAATCATTCCAGATAAATACGCAGATTTTAGTTTTTACAAAGTTCTGCAAAGAAAGCCTGCATATTCTATCTGGCCCTGCTTATCAGTATATCATTATTATCAGTGTCCCCCTCCTCAAATAACAGCATTTTAGAGTGATTGTTTTTTTGCTATGTAGTTGCTATGCATTTTCTTAAGTGTAATTCCAATGTTTATGTGTGTTGTTGCGGCTGTGGGATTCTTGACTCCCTTATTTTTTCCCTGCTGCAAATCAGCTACCCTGTAACTATGGTGTTTTGCAAGGAAATAGTTTGTTGTTTTGTAAAGTTGAAAGATGCATCGTGAGGATCGGTATGAAAAGATTTACAGTGGGATGCGTTTGATGAGTGAGATTAAGATACCCAGGTCACCTTGAGGTATTTCCAGTAGCTTGAACAAAAGCCTCTTTGAGGGGCAGCATTTCCGCTGGTTCTGACCAACCATCTGCCACAACATCTTACTCACTCGACCGCCTTTAAGTTAGCCTCTCCTTCATTCTGTAATTTGAATACAGACGTTTAATTAAGACTCGTGCAATCTCCCAGACTTCAGCTTTGATTTGGTCTGAATGTGTCTGTTTGGATCCACTCAAATCCAGACCTGCACAGGCATGCAGAAGACCATGGTGAACGCCTGAAATGTAAAACGTATTATTTGTGGTGCAATCTAAAAGCCTGCCAGTGGTTGGCTGAGAAAGAGGCCGATGCAGTGTTATTAGGCTTGATAAAACCTATAGCTTTGTTACCAGGCGCACATAGAGATTAAAGTAGCTTAGTAAAGCTTCAGTGATGTGGTCGTGCAGCAGTGGTTGTGAGCACAGACGGCTCTAGTGAACTCACTCATTTTGGAAGTGCAAGTGTAACCCAGTGACTATATGGATCAGTAAGTGGATTTCTCCTCCAGCGAATGGCTGCCTGCCCATCTGGACGTGCACGTAAAGCCCAGATTACACAGAGTAATGGTGATGCGGCAGGGGTCAGTGAGAGGGGAGCAGACAAAGCTTTTCGCCAGTCTGGTACAGACTTATTATATAAAAATAAACAACATGTTTTAGTGATCTTTCAGACTTGTATTTGTTTTTCCTGTAACTCTCTCTCTATATATATATTAGTTCAATATGTCAAAAGATTAATCGCGTACTGTGCATATTTATTTTCTATATATACTACTGTATTTAAATGCACACATACATGTATATATATTTGAGAGTGTTTATTTATATTCATTCATACATTTTCTTTTCGGCTTAGTCCCTTTATTAATCTGGGGTCGCCACAGCGGAATGAACCGCCAACTTATCCAGCATATGTTTTACACAGCAGATGCCCTTCCAGTTGCAACCCATCACTGGGAAACACCCATACACTCCCATTCATACACATACACTACTGACAATTTTAGCTCACTCAATTCACCTATAGCGCATGTCTTTGGACTTGTGGGGCAAACCGGAGCACCCGGAGGAAACTCACGCAAATACGGGGAGAACATGCAAACTCCACACAGAAATGCCAACTGACGCAGCCGAGGCTCAAACCAGCTACCTTCTTGCTGTGAGGCGACAGCGCTACCCACTGTGCCACCCTGTTTATTTATATTTATAAATTAAATCTTTATATCTAATACAGATTATATATATTATTTAAATAGTAAATATTTAGTTTTTTGTATTCTAGATATTTGTTATTTATATACACACAATATTTATACACATACATTATGTAAGTACATACTTTTATTTTGGATGCAATTTATCACCATTAATTGTTTGACAGCACTAATATATATATATATACAAGGTTTTATTAAAGTAATTGATTATCAAAATCTTCAGAAATAGAAAGATAATAAGTTTAAATTCAAATCAGCTATTGATAAAAAAATACAAGCGACAATCACAATTTCATCTAAGTGTAATAGTTTTATTCTTCTATTGTTTTCTCCCCTTTTTATTATATTTCTTATTTATTATATTTTCCCTTAAAAAACAATTCATTGGGATGTCCAAATGTACTATGATCTTAAGTTTCTTTGTTAGATTAAATATATTATTGTAAAGCATCTTATTGGAAATATTCATTTAAAGGAGAGATCTGTACTCATTTATGCTGGGGACTGCACATTTGTTCCTTTGGAATCCAAACCAACCTTTCAGAAATATCTCCAAATTATAAAAACGTTGAATTTCTTCTTATCTTGAAGCTAAGTAATCAATCTCTTATTCTATGGTGCAGATATAATGTGTTCAAATCTGTGCATTTCAAGGAAAAACACCCACACATGGCAGTAATGTTGTTGTAAACAGAGGCCACATGTTGGAGATTTTGGAGATTGATGCTCAGTAGAGCTTAGGAACCTGCTGTGCCTGAGTATCGTTTTAACTGAAGAGTCGACTCTCTTAACAGCTTTTAGAGATTTCTTAGTGTGGCGTCGAAGACAATGAACACACGGCTGACCAACTTTTCTAATGTGCCCAACATTAATGTTTCACAATTGATTTAATCAAGGGTTAAGTAATTAGATTAATGAGGGACGGCTGCTCTGGAAGCCAGTCAGTAACTTTAGATTATAATAATGAGGGACGTGGTTGTGGTTTTAAAGACTGGTGTTACTGTTTTAGTGTTCAGGGCCAAAGAGTGTCTTGTTTTCTCCCCTCCCCCAGTCCATATAACATTTCCTGTTAGCACTGGGGGTCTTTATTGCTTTCAGGGCTGCTGTTTGTGATTTAGCTTCACAGCATCCAAAATAAGCCTGCAATAGCGATCCATTTATTATATCATAATGAATATATTAACTATATATTATGAGAAAATACAGTCAGATCTGACAGACACATGGAGGTCCTTGAAAATGGCTTCGTTTACAGATATAAATGCGTTTATGTCTGACAGACGCCGAAAATGCGCCATTTTCTAATGTTGTCTTTTTCAATGTTTACATGTAGGAGCGAACTGCGCCTCTAGAGGGCGGCAAAAGTACAGATATTGCAATGTGCTCAACATTAATCTGATATTATCAGATTTGATCAGATTATCAGGATTCGTCGAGTATATCGGGTATAATTTTACATCAAACGTTTGCTTTTTTTATTCATAAAAGTATAGTGACAAACAATACTTGATTACTTGATCAGCAATCAAAACAATTGAAATATTCAACTCATTTAAAAAATGGGTTAATAAACCTGCAACTTAACCTTTTATTAAATCATAGTACGTTTTAAGACCCTACGTTATTTTACTATAATCATTTGGCATATAGGCTATCTGGAAAATTAGCAATTAATAGTGGAAAATATCAGGCTATTATTTAATTTTATATTATTGCATTTTGTATAAGTATTTTGAGCCTTAAGCATTGGTGGAAGAACCCACAATGGTTGTAAACAAAAAACAGAAATCTTATAAAAACATAGGAAAGACACCTCTAAAGTCAAAGATCACATGGATTTGATTTATTTTTCTTCTATTTTTGAATGATTGTAAACCAATCACACACTGTACACTGAAAAAAAGATGATTCCTTGGATTTACTCATTTTTTTTGAAGGTAAATGGTCGTAAACAATTTATATGGGGTGAGTTGAAACAAACAAATTAAGTTGAACATTACTAAATTTAATTTGTTTGTTTAAATTCAGCCCATATAAATTGTTTGCAACCATTTACATAAATTGTTTTATTTTTATTGGTATAAAAAAAAAACTTCAGCATTTTGTAAGCCAGACTTATTTATTTCTTTAATGTTTTTAAGGGCCCTGTAAGGTCTCACCTTCCCAAACCTGTAACACCCCCATCCCCACGATGCCTCTGTCTGGGTCTCAGTGCCAAACCTGCCTCTGTTTTGCTGAATGAAGCAGCCCAGTTCAGTGGTGCAGGAAAACTGAAGAGCTCAAGAGGAAAATCTGCTGTGCAACAGCAACAAGGTTTCAGCCATTACACATTTTTACAATTCACTATCCAGCTTTTACTATGCAGCTCTCTGCGTAATAAATTCTGATTGCTCAATTGCAGCATTCTGAGGTCAAATGTATTTCATGCAATATCGTGCTACTATATACAGTTATAGAAGTCAAAATTATTAGTCCTCCTGTTAGTTTTTTTTTTCTTTTTCAAATATCTCCCAAATGATGTTTAACAGAGCAAGGAATTTTTCACAGTATTTCCTATAATATTTTTTTCCTGGAGAAAGTCTTATTTGTTTTATTTTCGGCTAGAATAAAAGAAGTTTTTATTTTTTTTAAAAACATTTTAAGGTCAATATTATTAGCCCCCTTAAGCAATATTTGTTTTTCCGATTGTCGACAGAACAAACCACTGTTATACAATGACTTGCCTAATTAACCTAGTTAACCCTTTAAATGTCACTTTAAGCTGAATACTAGTGTCTTGAAAAATATCTAGTAAAATATTATGTGCTGTCATCATGGCAAAGATAAAAGAAATCAGTTATTAGAAATTAGTTATTAAAACTATTATGTTTAGAAATGTGTTGGAAAAAAAATCTTCTTTCCGTTCAACAGAAATTGGGGGATAAACAGGGGGGTTAATAACTCAGGAGGGCTAATTATTCTGACTTCAACTGTATTTGTATTGTCATGTTCAGTGTTGTGGAAAGTTACTTCTAAAAGTAATGCATTGCAATATCAAGTTACTCCACAAAAAAGTAACTAGTTGCGTTACTTAGTGGTAAGTAATGCGTTACGTTACTTTTGCGTTACTTTTTCTTATCTGATTGAGGATTGATCTCTTTCAGAACTTGCAGGCTTTTTTTTTTTTTAAATAAATGAGCTCTGCTATTAACAACACACTATATAACCTTTATTTACCTTAAAAAAAAAAAACATTAGGAAAATTATAATTTAGGATAATGTTATCTTCTGAGAATTTCCTGACCCCAGAGCTAGACGTTCTGTATATGCAGATTAATGAAAGTTTAAAGTTGTGTTTGCTACTTGTACTTTTTGTCTTATTAGTTAAGTAAAATCACTGTCCATTCAGACAATCCACTTCTCCTTTTCTTCGATGCATTCAAAATAATGAGAATATTTCCATCGTAGTAATCTAAGTCTCTGGTCTGCCATCGTAGTTTCTAATAGTCTGTTCCTGCTGGGAGCAAATTCTCTCATTTTAATTTAGCAGTTTATTTTTTAAAAGCTAATTAGTTAAACTAAAAAGTGACTCACATTACATTTTTAAGTTAAAAAGAGTTAAAAAGTAGCTCAAATATTGTTACTTAATTTGTTAAGGTGGGCGTCACGGTGGCGCAGTGGGTAGCACGTTCGCCTCACAGCAAGAAGGTCGCTGGTTCGAGCCTCGGCTGGGTCAGTTGTCGTTTCTGTGTGGAGTTTGCATGTTCTCCCCGTGTTCGCGTGGGTTTCCTCCGGGTGCTCCGGTTTCCCCCACAAGTCCAAAAACATGTAGTATAGGTAAAATTGGGTAGGCTAAATTGTCCGTAGTGTATGTGTGTGAATGAGTGTGTGTGGATGTTTCCCAGTGATGGGTTGCAGCTGGAAGGGCATCCGCTGCGTAAAACATATGCTGGATAAGTTGGCGGTTCATTCCGCTGTGGCGACCCCGGATTAATAAAGGGACTAAGCCGAAAAGAAAATGAATGAATGAATGAATTTGTTAAGGTAATGCATTCACTGAAAAAGTCTTCTTGCTGCCTTAAGTTTTTAGTTGAATCAAATGAACTTTTCTAGTAATATTAACTTACATTAATCAAACTGACAAAACATTAAATTAAACTTTGTATAACTTAAAAAATTAAGTGGAAACCTGAGTAACTTATTAAAATAAGTTAAAGCAACATAAAAATATTGGTTGTCGACTTTTTGTCATTGCATTTTTTACAGGGTTACTTTACTTGTTACTTACTCACGTTACTTGTAATGCACTACCCCCAACTCTGGATATGTTACTTAAAAATAAACAGTTCACCCAAAAATAAAAATTCTGCCATCATTTACTTGTTTAAAGTTTCTTTCTTCTGTGGAACACAAAACAATATATTTTTACTTTGGAAGACGATGACAGCAACCAACATTCTTCAAAATATCTTCTTTTGTGTTCAACAGAATCTCATAAAGGTTTAAAACCACATGAGTAAATTATGAGTTAACTTTCATTTTTGCGTGAACTATCTCTTTAAGCATAGGTATATTTCAAAACGTGGGTGGTATGGTGGCTCAGTGGTTAGCACTGTTGCCTCACAGCAAGAAGGTCGTTGGTTCGAGTTCCGGCTGGGCCAGTTGGTATTTCTGTGTGGAGTTTGCATGTTTTCCCAGTGTTGCAGTGTTGGTGTGAGTTTCCTCCGGCTGCTCCGGTTTCCCCCACAGTCCAAAGACATGAGCTATAGGTGAATTGGGTGAACTAAAATTGGCCGTAGTGTTTGAGTGTGTGTGTTTGCGAGAGTGTTTGGGTGTTTCCCAGTACTGGGTTGTGGCTGGAAGGGGAACCCAGTATTTGTTTTTACAGTGTACTATAGACAAAAACAAAACCGTTTTGCTTTTAACCTTTGATTCTGACCTTGTGCTTTTTCTTTCCCTCCTATCGGCTCTAATCAAACGTGTGAGCTGCCATCTCTGGGCTCTCCATAGGTGCAGTTCACACTCAATACTAATAAAGAGCCTCGGATTCACACCTGCCCCCTGTGCAGGAGCTCATCGTCGCCCCCTACAGGATGACAAAGATCCTACATCTCTCCACATGCTCTATTTATTCACAGAAATAGAGTATATTGATTATTATTAGGGCCACATTGTTAAAAAAACAAACAAACAAACAAAAAAAAACAAATTCTGTAAATTAGCAGTTTTCTGTATTTTGTGATTCATGTTTTTATTTATTATTTTTCCATGTTTATTTACGCTTTTGAATTGCATTGTGGGACCTTTCTTCTGACAACCTTTAACCTTGAAAAGTTTGAAAAAGTGACTTTTATGAACATTTTTATTAGTTTAAAGTGATTTATTCTCTGGGTTGGTGTTGTATATTACGCTACAAAAACCTGCCAGTACATTTTCTGTTATTTTACAGACTTATTTCTATATATATAATTTCTTATGCATTATATTATTTCAAACGACTAAAATGTCCATAATAGTCACTTTGTTAGAGTTGAATTTTCATCATCAAAAGTCGACAGAGCAGAGATCAACATCCCATAATGCAATTCACAACCGTAAATAAACAGAAAACACTTGTGAATCACAAAATACACTGTTAATTAACAGATTTATTTCTGCACAAGAGTTTGTACAAAATCTGTGGATTTATGAGGAATGATTTTGAGAGTATAGAAACTAAAAACCTTTGCACTTTGATTTAAGGTTTACAATGCAAATCTGATTAGAACCACTTGCTCGGTAAACGACGTAAGTCTATAAATTTATCTACTAAATGTTCCTTTACAAACTGTATTGTGCAAACATTTGCATTTGCATACAAACATTTCCATATTCATTCATTCATTTATTCATTTTCCTTCGACTTAGTCCCTTATTTATCAGGGGTCACCACAGCAGAATGAACAGCCAACTTATCCAGCATATGGTTTACACAGCGGATGCCCTTCCAGCTGCAACCCAGTACTGGGAAACATCCATACACCCTTATACACTATGGCCAATTTAGTTTATTCAATTCACCTATACCGCATGTCTTTGGACTGTGGGGGAAACCGGAGCACCCGGAGGAAACCCACGCCAACACGGGAGAACATGCAAACTCCACACAGAAATGACAATTAACCCAGCCGGGACTCGAGCCAGCGACCTTCTTGCTGTGAGGTGACAGCACTACCCACTGAGCCACCGTGTCGCCATTTTCAGGTACATTTCAAGCATTTTCCATTCATTTTCATTAAAAGAGAATGATATACAAAATATGTTCAATTTAGGAATTAGGATGCAAAGACAGTCAAAAATAGGTAAAGTGAGAGTTGTTTTTAGAGAAAACATGATATAATTTGTGTTATTATTCAAAACTGTTTCATTTAAAGTTTATGTTTTTGAAAAATAGTTTAGCTTTGAGACACAAAATGTACCAGGAATTCTACAATCACCCGTCTTTCGGATGAGACGTTAAACCGAGGTCCTGACTCTCTGTGGTCATTAAAAATCCCATGGCACTTCTCGTAAAGAGTATGGGTGTAACTCCTGGCCAAATTCCCTCCGTAGGCCCTTACTGATCATGGCCTCCCAATCATCCCCATCCACCGAATTGGCTGTATCACTGTCTCTCCACTCCACCAATAGCTAGAGTGTGGTGAGCGCACTGGCGCCGTTGTCCTGTGGCTGCCATCACATCATCCAAGTGGATGTTACACACTGGTGGTGGTGTGGAGAGCCCCCCCCCCCTCATTATCATGAAGTGCTTTGGGAGTATGGCCATACACAATAAATGCGCTATATAAATACACCTTACATTACATTATATTGCATATGCCATTTAATATTGTTTTAGAAGATACCTTTGCATGTAACATTAGAAGAAAATCTTTATTCGATGTCTAAAGCATTTAAAGCAAGAAAGAAACTTTAAAATGAAATAAAAATAAAAAGCTCTTTTGGATATATTGGGAAACCTCTTCTTGACTGCCATCACTGTGACAGATGAAAGTCACAGATTTAACATCAATTTCTAATACTTTAAATAATTTTGGAATGATTTTTTTTGTTTTAAATGAATACTTTAGATCTTCTTCACTTTCTGTTATAAGGTTGAAAATGTTACCCGTCATTATTTCACACACATTTGTTTTATTGCTAGTCACATTGACTCAAGTAATGCTTTACCTCTTTTATATCCTAGAAAACATTTAGCTGATCTGACCATACAGCGGGAAAAATAAGTATTGAACACGTCATGTTTTTTCCTGGGAATAATATTTCTAACGGAGCTGTTGACATGGAATTGAAGCAGATTTTGGTTTAAACCCAAACAATACAAACACAAAAATAAAACTAAACAAAAAAATCTGAAAAATGAGTTCTGTGTAATAACACTGGAATGACACAAGGAGAAAGTGCTGAACTACTGAAATGTATTTAATACTTTATATAAAAGGCTTTTTTGGTGATGGCAGCTTAAAGACGCCTCTCATATGGAGAATGAAGTCACATGCATTGCTCATGTGTGAGTTTTTCACAGACTTGTAAAATTTAGTGTAAAAATCTTGATGGTTCTGTGGGTCTCGTCTATCAAATCTGAGCTTTATTTAGTATTTTCTATTGGATTGAAGTCAGGTGACTGGCTGGGCCATTCTACTGCTTGATTTTCTTTCTCTGAACACATTTGAGAGTTTCCTTGGTTGTGTTTTGGATCATTGTCTTGCTGAAATGTCCACCCTGGTTTTATCTTCATCATCCTGCTAATGTAGATGTTGGACTGAAGCAACTAATATTCATTTACACTGAGGAAGGGCAGAGGGTTTCTGCATGCATGTGTCTTTGGACTGTGGGGGAAACCGGAGCACCCCGAGGAAACCCACGCCAACACGGGGAGAACACGCAAACTGACCCAGCCGGGACTCGAACCAGCAACCTTCTTGCTGTGAGGCGACAGTGCTAACCACTGAGCCACCGTGCCGCCAGAACAATAAAAGTGTTCGGCTTAGTCCCTTTATTAATCTGGGGTCGCCACAGCGGAGTGAACCGCCAACTTATCCAGCATATGTTTCAGGCAGGGGATGCCCTTCCAGCTGCAACCCAGTACTGGGAAACATCCATACACACTCATTCACACACATACACTATGGACAATTTAGCCTACCCAATTCACCTATACCACATGTCTTTGGACTGTGGGGGAAACCGGAGCACCCGGAGGAAACCCACGCTAACACGGGGAGAACATGCAAACTCCACATAGAAATGCCAACTGACCCAGCCGAGGCTCGAACCAGCGACCTTCTTGCTGTGAGGCGAACGTGCTACCCACTGCGCCACCGCGTCGCCCTAATTGATATTTACTTACTATGAAATCTTTTTTGGTACACTGAATGACAAAGGGTGGCACGGTGGCTCAGTGGTTAGCATTGTCGCCTTACAGCAAGAATGTCGCTGGTTCGAGTTCTGGCTGGGCAAGTTGGTATTTCTGTGTGGAGTTTGCATGTTCTCCCCGTGTTGTCGTGGGTTTCCTCCGGGTGCTACGGTTTCCCCCACAGTCCATGCGCTATAGGTGAATTGGATAAACTAAATTGTATAGTGTATGAGTGTGTGTGAATGTGAGAGTGTATGGGTGTTTTCCAGTACTGGGTTGCAGCGGGAAGGGCATCTGTTGTGTAAAAACCTATGCCGGAATAGTTGGCAATTCATTCCACTGTGGTGACCAATAAAATAGACACTTAGTGCCAATAAAATAGACACAAGGCGAAGGAAAATTATTGAATGAATGAATGACAAAGCAAAATTATATAATTATATCCATTAGTAAATAAATAATTATTTTAAATATAAATATTTTGTGGGCAGCACGGTGGTGCAGTGGGTAGCACAATCGCCTCACAGCAAGAAGGTCACTGGTTCGAGCCCCGGCTGGGTCAGTTGGCATTTCTGTGTGGAGTTTGCATGTTCTTCCTGTGTTCGGGTGGGTTTCCTCCGGGTGCTCCGGTTTCCCCCACAAGTCCAAAAACATGTGGTATAGGTGAGTTGGGTAAGCTAAATTGTCCGTAGTGAATGAGTGTGTATGGATGTTTCCCAGTGATGGGTTCCAGCTGGAAGGGCATCCGCTGCGTGAAAAACATGCTGGATAAGTTGGAGGTTAATTCCGCTGTGGCGACCCCTGATTAATAAAGGGACTAAGCCGAAAAGAAAATGAATGAATGAATAATAAATATTTTGTTAGATATTTTGGTTCAGATTCATGCTGGTGTTCAAAATCCAGTTTTGCTTTTAAAGTCAATGTATTTTGCATAAATGATACTTGTTTGTTACACTGAATGACAATGGTACTTTATTTAAACCAACTTTTGTTTTACATGTTTGAAACAATGTAATGTATAATGAATAATATATAGAGAAATAAGTCTGTAAAATAGCAGAAAATGTACTGGCGATTTATTACAAGGTTTTTGTAGCGTAATATACAACACCAACCCAGACAATAAATCACTTTAAACTAATAAAAATGTTCATAAAAGTCACTTTTTCTAACTTTTCAAGGTTAAAGGTTGTCAGAAGAAAGATCAAGGTCCCACAATGCAATTCAAAAGCGTAAATAAACGGAAAAATAAAAAAATGAATCACAAAATATGGAAAATTTACGGATATTGTTTAAGCCACTTTAAATAATGCATCTGTCTAATGTATAAATAAATAAATATCCTTTCTCACCTTTGCACTTTCCAAAGAAGTGTTTGGTTTGTTTCTTTTCTTGTAATTGAGTAGCACAAACCCAGTCATTTCTCTCTCCCTTACAGACAGACAGTATCAAAACCAAACCCAGCGTCACCATGGAGACCCAGCACATGTGGTTTTGTCTACACACCTGACGTCACTTTCACCTGTTTGCATATGCGCTTTCCTCTGTACACCAAACAAGCAGCGAATGACCATCTAACAATAGACAACCAACATGTTTTTTTTGTTTTGTTGTTGTCTGTACATCTGCAGGTAAGCAGAAGTAGCAGGAATGAAATATAAATCCTGAGTTTGAGCATTACTGTTGACACTGTAAACTCTGTATTGTGTGTGTGTGTGTGTGTGTGTGTGTGTGTGTGTTTTCCCTCAGTGAAACTAGGTGTGTCTGTTTCACGGTATTTAAATCATTCAAAAATGACTCCAGACAGATGGATTATGGACTCACGAGCCCTAGAAGTGATCCTTCAGGTGGACGGATCTCCTTGTTTGACATCTTTTAAAAGAATAAAACTATAATTTAGATCATGTAAAGTTGAGTTGATGAGTCTGGATTAAGTGAAAACGTCATCTAGGGCTCTCGCTTTCTATGTTTTTTCTCTCACGCTGATAAGATGACGGAAAAGCAGCTGATCTTTGGCCCCTATGAGGGCCGACAGGTGATCTGACAAAGGAGAACTTGGGAGCGTTTCTCTGTTTTGGCAGATTGGTGGACTTTTTGGAGGTATGTGTGTTGTTGTTTTGACGTTTTTATAATTGTAACCTGCTCAGTTTTTGAAAAGGAGCGTGTGATTTATGATTTGAAGTCTGTCGTCGTTGGGTGTGTGCTGAACAAATAGTGTGAAAAAGACACGGTGTGCTCGTGCATTAGTTTGTCGTTGTGGTTTGTTTACTGCTCTGATATTATTGTGGCATTTAGTAATGGCTCCAAGTAGTTTTTATTTTTAGATGGTCATTTTTGGAATTTAAAAGAAATTATTTTAATTAGATTTTTTGTGTTTTGTGTTTGTCATTTCGTGTGTGTTTGATAAATATTAGTGCTGGGCATATTAGTGTTTTGACATAATATGTGTGTGTATTATATATATTATGTAAATGTGATGCACACAAAACTATACAAAACAATTTTGTTAAATAGATATTTAAATTTATATATCATTTACATATATATTTTATATCTAAATATAAATAAACATTTTCTCAAATATATGCATGCATGTGTGTGTTTATATGTACATAATATATATATAGCACACATTTATTATTCATTCATTCATTCATTCATTTTCTTTTCGGCTTAGTCCCTTTATTATTCAGGGGTCGCCACAGCGGAATGAACCGCCAACTTATCCAGCACACGTTTTACGCAGCGGATGCCCTTTCAGCCGCAACCCAACACTGGGAAACACCCACACACTCTTGCACACACTCACATACACTACGGCCAATTTAGCCCATTCAGTTCACCTATAGCGCATGTCTTTGGACTGTGGGGGAAACCGGAGCACCAGGAGGAAACCGGAGCACCAGGAGGAAACCTACGCTAACACGGAGAGAACATGAAAAGCGGAGAAAACTCCACACAGAAATGCCAACTGACCCAGCCGTGGCTCGAACCAGCGACCTTCTTGCTGTGAGGCAATTGTGCTACCCACTGCGCCACCGTTCTGCCCCACATTTATTATGTCAAAACAAACTTTTTTTGCCCAGCACTAATATATATGCCTAGTTTTTTTTAAATGAATGTTCACATGAAAAAATCCATAAATTAACAGTTTTTCTGGGGTTTTTTTTGTGTGTGTGATTTTTGAATAGCATTATGGGACCTTTTTTTCCAACCACTTTTGATGTTAAAAAAGTGTTAAAAAATGACTTATTGACATTTTTTATAGTTTGAAGTGATATATATATATATATATATATATATATATATATATATATTCATTGGTGATATGTATTCATATATATTCAATTTAGTGCTGTAAATTATGGTAAATAACATTATATATGAGTGTATGGGCATCCGCAGCATAAAACATATGCTGGATAAGTTGGCGGTTCGTTCTGCTGTGGCGACCTCTGATAAGATAAAGGGACTACGCAGAAGGAAAATGAATGATATGTATATGTATATATATACATGTTGGGCTTTATTCTGCAATAAAAACTGGCTGGATGTACATTATCCTTTACATAAAGAAATATTGAGGGCAGTGTTTGAGCAGAAATGCTTGAATGTCTTGAAGCAAGTGACAAATTTGTGTTTACTTAAAAATACAATAAGATGTTTGTGCACCGTGTTTATGAGTAAAGAGACACACCTACAGAAACAAATGATGAATTCCTTGCCATTGTAAGCACATTCTGATCATTTTAAAGTTGTGTCCCGTCAGTGGCTCTGCCCTTTTCTGAATGCTGTGCTTTCATTGTAGGACAGTGGATGCTGGTGTGAAACATGAATGTCTTTACACTGTGTCTTTTTCTTCTCATCGCCAATGGTAAGTTTTTATATTTTCTTCAACACAGTGCCCACAGCACTGAAAAAAGCTCTTATTAATCAGTATTTTTGTCTCGTTGTAAAAATAGCTTTAAAACTACACATGCTTGTTTTCTCATCACTAATAATTTATATTCCCTTTAAAAAAAATAAACATCACACAATATATACTGAAATTCTATCATTTGAAATCAAGTTTTGATATCTGACAGTATATAATAATGAAAAGTAGCCTATATATAGTATCCCTTATATGGTAGCCTTATATATAACCTATATTTTTTATTTATACAAACATTGATGCAGTATATAAGCTTGGTATATGACAGAATGAGTGGATAGATTATAATTTTTTTTATTCAGAACGGGTGACTTATATATTTTCTTTTAGTATACATATATACATATATATATATAGCACAAAATTTGTTGATATTGAAGGACAGAATTAACAAACATTACAATTTGTATTCAGATCGGGGGATTCATATATTTTATTTTGTAAATAAAAAACATAAAAAAAATGCTTATATATACAAATAATACATATATATTAATTTTAAGTACAAAATTGTTGGTATTGAAGGACAGAATTAATGAACATTTTTACAAAAATGACAATTTGCCTGCAAAAATGAACTGTATCTTTTGTGTCATTTTTCATAATTATTTTGTATAAACTTTCTTTAATCAATATACATAAAATTCATTTAACTTCTAAGATAAATATATATTAATTTAAGATTTTTTAACTACATATATGCACTGCCAACAAGAAAAAACACCAGCATATGCAGACTTTGACACACACAAAAAAGATATCTTTTGTATTTCTATGCTCAAAAATATTTACATAGAAATAGCCCCTGCGACATCTACACCGGGCCTTTGTATTCTCTGTTTTTTCCTCTCTTGGCTCTTCCTTAATGCATTTCATTTAAAAAAAAAAAGGAATCTAAAATTAAAATACACAATTATTCATTTCACTTCTAAGATAAATATATATTAATTTGAGAGTTTTTAAATAGATATTTGCACTGACAACAAGAAAAAACACCAGCATGTGTAGACTTTGACACACAAAAGCACAAATCTGTGTGATCTATTTTGTAATTCTATACTCAAAAACCTTGTATTTTGTATTTTTTGTATTATTGGGCCTTTTGTATTCTCAGTTTTTGCCTCTTTTGGCTCTTTCTTGATGCATTTCATTAAAAAAAGGAATCTAAAAATCCAATAACCCACCTAGCGAGCATGATATACGATGAGAAGTAACAACAATAAAACATGCTTAACTGGATGTAAGTAAATCCCTCTTCTTGCAGGTGTGTCAGCCGATCTCCAGCCTCTATATGCTGCAGTTCTCCAAGGCTCCAATGCTCAGTTTTACTGCAGCAGCGCTCAACCTCCACAAATCATGACCTTTACGCTCAATGGACGCTTGGTAGTGACCATCATGCAAACTTCTGGGGTGTTGAACAGCACGGACCGCTTTTCTGCCACTAATTTCACCACGCCTGGCAATTACAAATGGCAGTTTACCATCAGCAATGTGCAGAGAAGCGATGCGGGTGTAGTCGCCTGTCAGGTTTTGGGTGGAGATGCTGTGACGGCCACACTGTCTGTACAAGGTGAGCAGTGTTTATTCATTTCAACTCAGCCATGCTAATGTGAAACACCTTCAATGCATGGCATGAATTGTTTTGAGTGTGCAGATATGACTAATATGACTGAAAGCATTAAAGACAGTGAAGATAATTCAATTATGGCCCAATCCTAATTCTATTTTTTAACCCCTACCCCTTGAAACAGAGTGTGAAGGGGAAGGGCTTCAAATTTACCCCTAAGAAATGGGACAGACAGCACTACAACACCTGCACACTTCATCATATGCCGTCGTGAGCTCTTACTTCATATGAGATCGACGATGGCGACTGCTGTAGTTATTCCAGTTGCATTATTTTTCGGTATTTATCTTCGGGAAATCACCGAAAGCAACAATATCATGTTATTATAACAATATAATGTGGTAATAAGCTCGTAACTGTACTGTGCATTTACACCGTGGCCATATTCATGGACATAAACACAAGAAAACAGCATTAACGTTCTATCAGACACTGTAAAAAGGTCATTCCCAGCCACTAGAGGTTTCTGACAGGGTATTCGAGTGTCATCGAGTGACAGATGTGAAAGTGTGTTGTGGGACTGCTATACTGGAGTTATGGATTATACAGCGGGGAAAATAAGTATTGAACACATCACGTTTTTTTCCTGGGAATAATATTTCCAAAGGAGCTGTTGACATGGAGTTGAACCAGATTTAGGCAAAAACCCAAACAATACAAACATAAAAATAAAACAAAACAAAAAAAAATCTGAAAAATGAGTTCTGTGTAATAACAATGGAATGACACAAGGAGAAAGCACTGAACTACTGAAATGTATTTAATACTTTATATAAAGGACTTTTTTGGTGATGGCAGCTTAAAGACGCCTCTCATATGGAGAATGAAGTCACATGCATTGCTCAGGTGTGAGTTTTCACAGACTTCAACAGAGTATAAAAACTTGATGGTTCTGTGGGTCTCGTCTATCAAATCTGATCTTTAATTTGTATTTTCTATTGGATTGGAGTCAAGTGATTGGCTGGGCCATTCTACAGCTTGATTTTCTTTCTCTGAAAGCATTTGAGAGTTTCCTTGGTTGTGTTTTGGATCATTGTCTTGCTGAAATGTCCACCCTGGTTTCATCTTCATCATCCTGCTAATGTAGATGTTGGACTGAAGCAGCTAATATTCATTTACAATGAGGAGAGCAGAGGGTTGCTGAAGAACTACTGAGAGATTTCAGCTGCTGTCTGGGCTTTCACTGCCTTTCTACACCTCTCTTTTTTCTTGTGTTCAATACTTTTTCCTTGTGTCATTTCATTTTATTACACATAACTTCATTTGTAAACTAATTAGATTTGTTTTCTTTGCATATATGGATTTCTTGGGTTGTGACCAACATCCGGGGAAAATTTCAAGTCAACGGCACCTTTAGAAATATGTTTTCTGAGAAAAATGGTGACGTGTTCAATACTTATTTTCCCCGCTGTAGATAGCAAAATTTAGCGTTTTTAAAATTGTTTTTAAAAAAGCATGACCGTAAAACATGAACACTGTTATGTATGTATTAAAACATACGCTTGTTTGTTGTAAAAAATATTAAATTTGTGCATCTCCTGACTTGTGTGTGCAGCTGTGCTGCCGTTGTAGCTGGTGTTTTCTGGAAAAGTTTTGTACTCCTTGGTTTCAAGTGTGGTCCTGGAAAATCTCCATTTCAAGGGCTATGTAGCCCTTCCCCTTCAAGCTGAAGAGAATTGGGACACCACTAACCCTTCACGTGAACGAGCAAAACGAGGGATATGGTTAAGGGGAAGGGCTAATAGAATTGGGATTGGGCCTATATCTTTGGGGCATGACAAAATGTTATAGCTCGTTTGTATATTGATCTTTTTAAGTTGCTAATAGTTAAACAATATTTAGCTGAGTGTGTTTTTGTGCTGGTTTTGGCTTGTTCAGGCCTGTCGTGGATAAATATGACACTTAAACCACTTAGGGTGCGCAAGTGACTGATTCATTGAATCACAGTTCATGCAAAACAAATTGTGTGGAGAAAAGTAAGTGTTTTGGTTCATTACAAATCTTTTTCTTAAAAGAGCACTTCAGAGTGAAAACAATCATAGCCGCCATATTTAAGTGTTGTTCCAAACCGAAGTACTCAAAACTGGCCACTTCTAAAGAGAGCAAGGGTCTGATTCATTAATCATTCTTTCAAACAGTCTAAATGAAACAGCTGATTAATGTTGAACAAAGTGTTTTAGTGTGTTCCAAATGGGATATATCGCCCTCCAAAGGGCACTTCGGAGTGAAAACAATCATGGCCGCCATATTAAAGTGTCGTTCCAAACCAAAGTGCTCAAAATTGGGCACTTTGATCAAATAAATGAATTCTTGGTGAACATAAGAGACAAAAAAAAAAAAAAAAAACTACCACCAAATTAAAGAAAGAAAATGAAACATTTATTTGTACAGGGACTTTTGTATCTATTTGAACTATTTGATCCAGTACTATCCAGAACATTAAACAAGGATTCATGTGGACAATTAAAAAGCTTTACAAGCAGTTTATTCCTGGTTTGCATTTTGTACCAGTCGCCTTTGAGTTTGCATCTCATAAAGAAGTCAGAATCTGCAGCCTTAAGGATTTTTGTTGTGGTTTAAATGTTAAATTACACACTTCCTCAGCACCTATTTAAAAGAACAAAAAAAACCCTCAAAGCTTCATCTTTGAGCCCATGTGAGTTCCAGCACTTACATCCATATGCTGATCTTTTTACAACCTTCAAGCATTACTCAGCAATTTTATGCATGACAGAGCGTATAATTCGGCCAGAACATTCCCAGAGACTGTCTCCTTAAATACGCCCTCGCTAACTAAAGCCCCCATCAGCACTAAATTAACCCTTGTAGATCAAAACGCATCTATCAAGTAAACAACTGCAGTAATTGTTTCTCAAAGACAACAGTGAGAATAGAGGAGAGCGAATGGAAACACCAGTAATTTGTCATGATTCCGATTTCTGCGACGGTGATACACAAAGTCAAAGATATTAATATTAACTTTTATTCAACAAATAAAAAAATAGAACTGCATCGAAAACACTTGAAATAGCAACTGCTAGTAAATTAATTACAAAGAAAATATACGAGTAACACTTCGAAGTAGAAAAAACAGAATAAGAGCATCCCAGATGAAAAAAACCCCCTGTAATAACATATTGCATTGGGTTCACTTGTTCCTTTTGGAGTTTTTACACTGTAAAAAATGCTATAGTCAATAACTCAATGCAACATGTTTTTTGTTTTGTTTTTCGTAGCCTAAACTAAGGTAATCATATTTCTAACTTAATATTTTTAAGTTTTAAAGACATAGTTCACCCAAAAATCATTTTCTCACCTTTCACTTGTATAAAGTTTGAGTTTCTATCTTCTGTTGAACACTAAAGAAGATATTTTGAAAAATGCTGGTAGCTGGCACCTATTGACCTCCATTGTATTTTTTTTTCCTACAGTGAAAGTGGGCCAAATGGGTGCCAGCATTCTCCAAAATATCTTCTTTTGTGTTCAGCATATGAAATAAACTCATAAAGGTTTAAAACCACATGATGGAGAGTAAATGATCAGGTCATTTTCATTTTTGTGTGAACTAACCCTTTAGGTCAGTTTAATGTACAGTCATGGCCAAAAGTTTTGAGAATGACACAAATATTAGTTTTCACAAAGTTTGCTGCTAAACTGCTTTTAGATCTTTGTTTCAGTTGTTTCTGTGATGTACTGAAATATAATTACAAGCACTTCATTCGTTTCAAAGGCTTTTATCGACAATTACATGACATTTATGTAAAGAGTCAGTATTTGCAGTGTTGGCCCTTCTTTTTCAGGACCTCTGCAATTCGACTGGGCATGCTCTCAATCAACTTCTGGGCCAAATCCTGACTGATAGCAACCCATTCTTTCATAATCACTTCTTGGAGTTTGTCAGAATTAGTGGGTTTTTGTTTGTCCACCCGCCTCTTGAGGATTGACCACAAGTTCTCAATGGGATTAAGATCTGGGGAGTTTCCAGGCCATGGACCCAAAATTTCAACGTTTTGGTCCCCGAGCCACTTAGATATCACTTTTGCCTTATGGCACGGTGCTCCATCGTGCTGGAAAATGCATTGTTCTTCACCAAACTGTTGTTGGATTGTTGGAAGAAGTTGCTGTTGGAGGCTGTTTTGGTACCATTCTTTATTCATGGCTGTGTTTTTGGGCAAAATTGTGAGTGAGCCCACTCTTTTGGATGAGAAGCAACCCCACACATGAATGGTCTCAGGATGCTTTACTGTTGGCATGACACAGGACTGATGGTAGCGCTCACCTTTTCTTCTCCGGACAAGCCTTTTTCCAGATGCCCCAAACAACCGGAAAGGGGCTTCATTGGAGAATATGACTTTGTCCCAGTCCTCAGCAGTCCATTCGCCATACTTTTTGCAGAAAATCAATCTGTCCGTGATGTTTTTCTTGGAGAGAAGTGGCTTCTTTGCTGCCCTTCTTGACACCAGGGCATCTTCCAAAAGTCTTCGCCTCACTTCATAACATTCTTGTGGTAATTTTATAGTTGCTATAGTAACCAAGCAACTATTGTAATATAAACAAAAGGCCCAAATACTGTAGTTTTCTGCAACTATAGGGTGTAATATTAAACTAAAATACACCACGGTTTACTGTAGTAAAAACTAAAGTATGCTAAAGTGTTTGTTACAGTATTAGTTCACTATAGTTAATACTACAGTATGTTGTAGTAAACATACTAGTATATTACACTTTACTATAGTATGACTCAAAAACACTGCAGTATTTACTTTAAATTACTAGTATTCATTCATTCATTCATTTTCTTTTCGGCTTAGTCCCTTTATTAATCTGGGGTCGCCACAGCGGAATGAACCGCCAACTTATCCAGCATATGTTTTACGCAGCGGATGCCCTTCCAGTGCAACCCACTGTGAAACATCCATACACACTCATTCACCCACATACACTACGGACGATTTAGCCCACCCAATTCACCTGTACCGCATGTCTTTGGACTTGTGGGGGAAACCGGAGCACCTGGAGGAAACCCACGGCAACACGGGGAGAACATGCAAACTCCACACAGAAACGCCAACTGACCCAGCCGAGGCTCGAACCAGCGACCTTCTTGCTGTGAGGCGAACGTGCTACTCACTGCAATAAAATAAAAATTATTATTATTATATAATTATTTTATATATAGTATTAGTATATATAGTAATAGTATTTACTAATTCTATATTAGTATTTTGTCTTGTGGGATACTCCTGTAATCTAGTTTTTACAATATACAACATTTATTTTGCCTGAAATCGGCATAAAACAAAAATAACTGCTTTTAGTTTCCTGAGCAATTAAAGAATTGACTTTTGAGCAATGCATTTTGCTAAATTAATCTCTCAAATGGCTCTTTTGGCAGTCATGTGCTTTTAATTTAAACAGATGCAAGTTTTTGCTTAGTTATTTCTTCCATTGTATTTTGTTGTCAAATGCAAAATTGAAAAATGAGCTTTAAATTAGCTTATTTGCTGATTACATCCTTTTATATATGGTGTGCTTGGAATAGATTGCATGCAGAATGAGTTCAACTTGAAAAGCATTGCAGAAGGCCAGATTATACGCTTTGGCTAATATCAATGGCCAGGTCTTCTCATACAAACATTCTTCCAGTAATGTTAATTAAATGCTCTAAAGTCTAAATCAGGTGTTTAGATACATTATAAGACCATTGCATAAAAACATGGATCGTCGTCTGAAAGGTTTTAGCTGGAAATATGTTAAAAGAGATTATTCAAAAGCACTGTTGCTTTAACTGAAGAATGAACTAAGGCTGCACAATATTGGAAAAATATTACATTGCAATATTTTGCTTGTCTGTGATAGATATTGCAATATGAAATCTGTTTCACCGGATGGCCTAACTAACTTGAATAAACTAGATAAAAAAAAGATACAAAAGGAGGAGAAAAAAAGTTCTTTATAGATATTTAGGAAGTCTTAATAGTAGTCAGACATCAAATCTAATATAATCTAATACAAATCTAATACAATAACATATAATATAAATGAAATGCAATTAATCTTTTTAATGCTATCATTGAAAGACTTATGTTGTGGTTGATAGGGTGTTGCTAGGCAGTTACTAGGGCCTTCTATCTGTTTGCCAGTCAGTTACTAGTGTGTTTTTGTGGTTTCTAGGGTATGGTAATCTGTTTGGTTGTTAGAGTGTTGTTTTGTGATTGCTACGGTGTTCTGGGTGGTTGCTAGGGTGTTGCTATAAGGTTGCTAGGTTTGTAAGGGTGGTTGATAGGGTTGTGTTGAATCTAACACAATTTAGCATAATGTTTTCAGTTTTTGACTCTACGAAAGCATAAAAATACCATTATGTTTGCAGATATTTAAGAAACATGCTAAGTGAACATACTTCTTCATCTGAAAAACAATGCTAAAGTCAGTTATTCTCCTTTGAAAATGTGCATTGTGTGTCAGAACTTCTGTCTTTGTTTTGGTCTCTATAACCAGCCCACTGCCAGTTTACCCAATTATATTTCGCCACCCCGGGTTGCCTTGGTGGAAAACGCGGCGTATTTAATTTCATTCATGAAGGAAACCTCAATATATGCTGCGTGGTTGGAAATACTACTTATGGAGTACATGAGATACAGATTCAGAGTTATAAAAATCCACAAGATGTGGTTTTAATGAGCAAATAGTGCAAATATTCCAAACGTAAACATTAGCTGAACAGCTTGATCATCAGGCACACTTCTCCTATTTGTGTCATAAATCTGGCAACCTGCATTTGCGTGGAGTCATTATTGGAGGGGCCAGGTGAAAAAAAACCCCTCTCCTATGTTTTAAATTTGCCAATCACTACACTAAAAAATATCCATAAATAAATAGTTTTCCATATTTTGTGATTCAGGTTTTCATTTTTTATTTTCTCCTTTGAAAATGTCTTTTGTTTTGGTCTCTATAACCAGCCCACTGCCAGTTTACCCAATTATATTTCGCCTCCCCGGGTTGCCTTGGTGGAAAACGCAGCGTATTTAATTTCATTCATGAAGGAAACCTCAATGTTTGCTGCACTTTTAATAAATAATAGTATTTTTGCTAAAGCATTTTCTTTTTAATCCAATGCAAGGGAGGCCGTGAGTCTGTCAAGCATGTGTGTGTCAATATAATTTCTTCATTCTTTGATGCATTTTAAGTAATTGGATTTCTTTTAATGGTGGATGACGGAGGTACAAAAGCGCGGCACGAAGCAAAACAAAAGTGAGACGTTATCAAGCCCACCTTCTCTCACCTGCCTGGCCGTCCCATGGGAAATTACCCGATTACATCTCAAAGTGCAGATAATCAATAATAATCTACTTCTTAATTAAAGTGGACCATGTTTCAAGAAGCGCCATTAAAGCAAACCGGCCAATCCATAGTGATTAGCTCCGAGTGTGTGTTTGAAGAGATAATTGTGTGCTGTGTTCTCTTCCAGATCGGGGCACTGTACAGATCGCAGGGGGAAATCAGACCAAAATGCTGGGTGTTCATACGCAGTTTAGCTGTTTGGCCGCGGGCTGGTACCCCGAGCCCAACATGTCCTGGTCTGTGAACGGAGAGACTCAATTCTGCAACAAAAGCTCAGTCACACAGGGAGGACTGTATAACTCCAGCTGCACACTCACACTCACAGCTAGCAAAAACACAACTGTCCAGTGTTTGGCTGCTATACCTGCCCTGAACACACCAGACAGCAACACTGTATTCCTGACTGTTGGTAAGAACAATTAACATTTCTTTCATTTTAATGAGCAAGGCCATCTGAAAGCATAGTTGTTTTAGTCTTTGATCCAGTTCAAATGTTGTCTACTACACTACCTGACAAATGTCTTGGCGTCGATCCCAGTTGTAACAAATAATAACTTGACTTTTAGTTGATCATTTGGAAAAGTGGCAGAAGGTAGATTTTTCTGATGAATCATCTGTTGAACTGCATCCCAATCATCACAAACACAGCAGAAGACCTACAGGAGCCCACATGGACCCAGGATTCCATGATCTGCAGAGTGGATGGAAACATCAACAGCCTGAGGTATCAAGACATTTGTGCTGCCCATTACATTACAAACCACAGGAGAGGGCAAATTCTTCAGCAGGATAGCGCTCCTTTAGCCTCCACATCAAAGTTCCTGAAAGCAAAGAAGGTCAAGGGGCCATAGGATTGGCCAGCCCAGTCACCAGACATGAACATTATTGAGCATGTCTGGGGTAAGATGAAGGAGGAGGCATTGAAGATGAATCCAAGGAATCTTGATGAACTCTGGGAGTCCTGCAAGAACGCTTTCTTTGCCATTCCAGATGACTTTACTAATAAGTTATTTGAGTCATTGCAGAGATGTATGGATGCAGTCCTCCAAGCTCATGGGAGTCATACACAATATTCATTCTTTTTCCACTGCACCATGACTTTATATTCTATACTGTACATTATTTCTGTTAAGTGACTTTTGTCTAAGCAAAGTCAGACCTTACTGTCCTAATTAAATAATTAAAAATCAAGGCATGATCATATTTTATTGTGGTAAAATAAGCGTAATCTAGAGGCCTTTGCCTTTCATATAAGCCACTTCTGATACCAAATGATCAACTAGAAATCAAGCTATTATTTGTTGTTCCTAAAACTTGGATAGGCAACAAGACTTTTGTCAGGTAGTGTATATATAGTTGAAGACAAAATTATTAGCCCTTCTGTGATATATTTATTCTTTTTCAAATATTTCCCAAGTGATATTTAATAGAGCAACAACATTTTCGAAGTATTTCTGATCATATTTTTTCTTCTGAAGAAAGTCTTATTTGTTTTATTTTGGCTAGAATAAAAGCAGTTTAAAAAAACAAACATTTTAAGGTCAATATTATTAGCCCCCTTAAGCAATATTTGTTTTCGATTGTCTACAGAACAAATCAACGTTTTACTATGACTTGTCTAATTATTCTAACTTGCCTAATTAACCTAGTTAAGCCTTTAAATGTCACTTTAAGCTGAATACTAGTATCTTGAATACTATCTAGTCAAATATTATGTGCTGTCATCATGGCAAAGATAAAAGAAATCAGTTATTAGAAATGAATTATTAAAACTATTATGTTTAAAAATGCTGTCGAACTAAAGAAGCACACATTTTCATACATGCCTTTTAGTTGTTTTCCTTCTACAATCCAAATAGCCCAAAATCTCAAAACTGACCAGTGCATTATGCTATAAAGCAGTTACTTCAGCAACAGCTAGAGGGCTGCACAACCACCAGTTCAGCCACATGAAGTATATTATTTTAATCAGAGATGTTTGCAATTACTCTGTTTAGCCCACAATGAAGAGATTCTCTTCTCTCTTTCAAGTAAAAAAAGACCAGACGGTGTTGATCGCTATCACTTGTGCCTTCAGCGCTGCTGCTCTGCTGTTTCTCATCATCTATGGCATCATTTTCTTCTGCAGGAGAAAGAAGAAAAGTGAGTATCTGTGGGCATGAATCACAATTTTTACATCGAAATACTTTTTTTCTGCTTATGTGCATGCTAAATTACAATGAACGCACTGTAAAAAAAATAGATATATATTTTATATTTCAGTGCAAATATATAAATATTCTGTTACTGTAAACTTTATTGTCCCCTTTTGGGGCGATTTGTTCTGCAGATTTACAACATGCATATCATACCACACACTTAAGACAAACATTAAACAACATTAATAGTACCTAAAACAGTGGCTACCTCTTTCCATTAAAATTCAAATTTCAAATCAATCGCACAAGGAACAAAGGAACATTTAAATCTGTTGGTCCTTGCCAAAGGGACCCTATACCGAGATCCTGAGGGAAGGATTTGAAATGAATCAAAAAGAGGATGGGATATATCAGATCTGATGAGCTTTCTTTAACACCTGGGTTTCATTCAAATTGGATAACCCCAGCAAAATATTAGTAATTTAAGATATATTCACATATATAAATATGCAAAATTATTAGCTCTGTGAAATTTTAATTTTAGTACATTTTTATTTAAAAAAAATTCAAATAAGTGATGTTTAAACGAAAAAAAATCTGAGTATTTGCTAAAATAAACTGTGTTTATATATATATATATATATATATACAAATCAATAATAATATAATTTAATATAATATAATATAATTATTTAATATAAACAAAAATGGGGCGGCTCAGTGGTTAGCACTGTGGCCTCACAACAAGAAGGTCGCTGGTTCGAGTCCCAGCTGGGTCAGTTGGCATTTCTGTGTGAAGTTTGTATGTTCTCCCTGTGTTGGCGTGGGTTTCCTCCGGGTGCTCTGGTTTCCCCCACAGTCCAAAGAAATGCGCTATAGGTGAATTGAATAAACTAAATTGGCCGTAGTGTATGAGTGTGTGTGAATGTGAGAGTGTATGGGTGTTTCTCAGTACTGAGTTGCAGCTGGAAGGGCATCCGCTGCGTAAAACATATGCTGGAGTAGTTGGCGGTTCAATTCCACTGTGGCGACCTCTGAAATAGAGACTAAGCCGAAAGAAAATGAATGAATAAACAATAATATTTTTCTGGCCTCATTGATAGATTTGCTTTCAGATTTGTTTTACGGATGAATTCTCTTAATTCTCTTTGTTTATTATTAAAGATGTAACGATGACTGAATTAATTTGAGCTTTTTTAAATAGAAAAACAATACAAAAACAAAACTCAAACCATATATTGTTAATGATTTGAATCTATCAAATCATTCATTTCCTCTTTTCTACAGAATCGAGCTACCAAGAGGAGGTCAGAAGGTGAGAAATGAGCTCCTGTGTTTTCTTTTTAAGACTGACTGAAAATGCAATTTAATGTGAAATTGAGCAATCATTTCTGTTAAACTTTTTATGATTGTGAGTGGTTTGCTAACAGGACTGGGCTCTTGTTTTAGGGCACGGGTCCAGTCCCAGAACAGGATTCCAGCCATAGAAGAAGTGCGAGGAAGGGACAACCAAGGATATATAACAGATGGACGTGACCGTGCGTATGCATATGCAAACATACAAGGGGGGGAAAGTTTTTTATATCATAAACCTGAGTTCTTTTTTTAAATCAAAAAGCAACTTATATAATGCAAGAAAAGCACACTAATACAGCGGGGGAAATAAGTATTGAACACGTCATTATTTTTCCTGGGAATAATATTTCTAACGGAGCTGTTGACATGGAATTGAACCAGATTTTTGTAAAAACCCAAACAATACAAACATAAAAATAAAACAAAACAAAAAAAATTGTGTGTAAAAATCTTGATAGTTCTGTGGGTCTCGTCTATCAAATCTGATCTTTAATTTGTATTTTCTATTGGATTCGAGTCAGGTGATTGGCTGGACCATTTTACAGCTTGATTTTCTTTCTCTGAAAGCATTTGAGAGTTTCCTTGGCTGTGTTTTGGATCATTGTCTTGCTGAAATGTCCACCCTGGTTTCATCTTCATCATCCTGATAATGTAGATGTTGAACTGAAGCAGCGAATATTCATTTACAGTGAGGATAGGCAGAGGGTTGCTGAAGAACTACTGAGAGATTTCAGCTGCTGTCTGGGCTTTCACTGCCGAACTACACCTCCCTTTCTTTATGTGTTCAATACTTTTTCCCTGCGTCATTTGATTTTATTATGCTTGATAATTGATAACTTAATTTGTAAAGTAATTAGATTTGTTTTCTTTGCGTATATGGATTTCTTTGGTTGTTATCAACATCCGGGGAAAATTTCATGTCAACAGCACCTTTTATATATTTTCTGTGTGTTCAATACTCATTTTCCCCGCTGTATATACAGTTGAGGACAAAATTATTAACTTTTCTGTGAAATGTTTATTCTTTTTTAAATATTTCCCAAGTGAGGTCAGTGTTTATTTACATCTGAATAACATGGTATTTTCACATACGCATACTGTATTTTACAGCACTGCATTTATGTGGTAATTTAAGTAAAAAACATCAAGGATTTTCACAGTTTTTCCAATAATATTTTTTATCCTGGAGAGTTTAAATGTTTTTTTTTTTTTTTTTTTTTTTTTTTTACAATTTTTAAGGTCATATTATTAGCCCCTTCAGAAATTATTATTATTTTTTTTAATTGTCTACAGAACAAACCTAATTAACCTAGTTGAGCCTTTTCATGTCACTTTAAGCTGAATACTAGTATCTTGAAAAATATCTAGTCAAATATTATGTACTGTCATCATGGCACGTCAAGAAATTAGTGATTAAAACTATTATATTTAGAATTAAAATTGAACAGGGCTAATCCTTTTGACTTCTACTGTATATATGAATAATTATTGGACAACAATTTATTGATTGCATTCAAGAAATCTCAATAATATGAATAAAAAAGCTTAAAAACGATGTGATTTATGTGGTGATGTTGAAGCTAGGTATAAATCTTTGTGTTTCTTTATTGCAGGACACAATAACGGTGGCGTCTGGTACACAAAGAATTCTAATAGACTTCAGGTGATGCTTTAGATTGAGCTTGAAGTCAACATGAAAGCAAAACTTCACCTGTTTACTTAACATACTTACATACTGTTTACTCAGCGGATTCAAGTGTTGTCAGTCGATTGAATGGGCGTTATCAGTGGATATCAGCTGATAGATATGGGCCAGTAGGGGTCTACTGCGCCTACTGTTCCTACATGCACATGGTTAATCTGCTGTTCTCGCGTAAATCCAGCAGAGGCCGCTCCGATTGACCTGCCCTCCTCCTTCCCTAAACCCAACGGTCATTATTTTTTCAAAAGCAGCGATTATTTTTCAAAAGCAGCGATTAACCTGCCCTCCTCCTTCCCTAAACCCAACCGTCTGTTTTTAAAAAAGCAATAAAAACAAATAATTAACTTTTGTCTTAGCTGCTTTCTGAAACCGTTTTTCGGCGGATTGGAACCCAGTCATCGCTGTCAACTCCGCTCCACGTCTCAAGTCTGCTGACGTACACGGTGAGCCACTGGAGAAACTGATAACTGTGGAAAATCCATTCATATGGAGGTAAGCGTGTATACCGCCACGCGTGATTTTTTATGAAATTATACTATTTCCGGTTAATTGTATTTTATTAACGCCTACCCCAACCCCAACCCTAAACCCAACCGTCAAAGTAATGTAAAATTTCCCATTAATTGTATTTTATTAACGCCTACCCCAACCCCAACCCTAAACCCAACCGTCACAGTAATGTAAAAACACATCTGGATCTGAACTGTTCTCTATTAGAATAGCTGATTAACCATGTGGATGGATGATTACAACCTTCTGAGCCCACTAGGAGGCGCAGAAGGCCCCTACTGGCCCATATCTATCAGCTGATATCCACTGATAACGCCCATTCAATCGAGTGATAACATTCGAATCGTGTGGTTTACTTAACTTACTTAACATAGCACAACATCTGCTAATGGTCTAATCCGATTCAATGATCTATGCTAAGCTAAAAAAGCTCCATCAGGCCCGTAGATCGGCTGAATGGATTCAAAAATGGTAAAACTCAACTGTTTAACTGTAGATGACTTGCAAAATGAGCCTAAAAAGTGTAGTGTCCTTTATACATCCAGTTTTACTCATAATAATGTCATATTGCAGAAGTAAATACAGTAGCAAGTAGCAAGTCATGCTGACTTCAACATTCCCACACACTTATAAACATGTTTTCTTTTTCTCAGAGCTCCATATGTCATTATTATCTTTGTGTTTTCAGTTGCCTGATGACTTTTTTGGAGATGACCAGAGGAAGCACAGACACATGACCATGGTCTGAGACTAAAACTGACCTGAACATCAGTGTTGGATCTCATGGACAGCAGGTCTTTCCATTTTAGTTTCAATTATAGACAAAAACAGAGCCTGAAGGACAGTTTATCAGCACATCTGCACACAAACTCAGGGATTTTCTCTGTGGTCTCAGACTTTTGGACCCCAATGAGTACGGTTTATTTATTTGCATATTTGACGTTATGAACTTCACTTTTCAGAGAGTTTAAAAGATAGACATGGGAGGTTTTGTAGCCAATTGAACAAAGTATGAAAAGTAGATTTTTTTATACATCCACGTGTGTAATACAAGCTCACGTTTCCACAGCAGGTTTGTTTTAAATCAACAGCATCCTGTTTCCTCCAGAATTATAAAATCATCAGCATATGGCACAACACACCCGTGAGAGTTCTGCTTCCTGTTTTTTTTTAAATAGCCGCTTTCAATTAAAACCAAAGACTTTTCACGAGAAGCCTTCGGAGAGGATTATCTTATCACGTCCTGTTTCACTGAGCAATGCATTTAAACTATGAATGAATGCATTTAATCTCCAATTTTACATTAATCATGCAGTGAAGTGTCGTGGATTGGAACTAAATAAATCAATCACTTATTCAATGATATCAAATTCAGATTAAAAGTAGTTTTAGTTCTCTGCACGTTTTCTCACATTTGTGTGGTACTAAAATTGATAAATGGAGAAGATTGAACAAATTGTTTTGTTTTTTTTAAACCTCAATGGAGTTAATGTACTGCTAAATTATTTTTAAAGAATGCATTTGTAAAAATACATTTTCCAACCTTTTTTTGGGTCTTGTTTTAAGGATAATTTACTCAAAATTGTGCTATGTTCATGACCATGGCCATAAAGGCAGTCATAAGTGGCAATTTTTCAACCCAGGCTCATTCTGAAAACGCACCGCTATATACATTCCTGAAGAGCGCTAAATACGTCCCAGGAGCTACGTTTTTTGCAGTTTTTGTTTTCGCGAATCCACCAGAGGCCACTGTGTACACTTTTTGAGATCTCAAACTTCTCTCGCGAGTGCCATTTGCGCCTGCTGTTCTCGTGTAAATCCACCACAGGCCGTTGTCGACTGACTAACTAACCCATCGACTGACCCACCCTCCTCCTTCCCTAAACCCAACCGATAGTGTTTTAAAAAGCAGCGATTGACCCGCTCAGCCACTTCCCTAAACCCAACCGACAGTTTTAAAAGCAATCCAGAAAAAGAAAAGGCCTCGCCTCATTTTTACCACATTTTCAGATTTCCACATTCTCATCCTGTTATTTACTTTTTTATTTTATCTTTTGGCTTTTGTTTTTGTCTAACCTGCTTTCTGGAACCGTTCTTCGTCGGACTCAAACCACGTTGTCGTGATCAACTCCTCTCTGTCTCAAGTCTGCCGACATACGCGGCAAGCTACTGGACAAACTGGTAACAGCGGGAAAGCTGTCCATATAGAGGTAAGCGGTCAGCTAGTAAGCATGAAAAGGAACGGCGTCATACCGCCCCGTAGCGTTCGTTTTAAAGATAAAATGCAGCCATACGTACCTCTGGCTACATAATTCGCGATCTCCAGAAATGTATATAGGGCTACGTTTTCAGAATGAGCAATGTTGCAATTTTTTTTTTTTTTAAATGGAGGTTTACATATTACATGAAAGCTGAAGCTTTTTGGTGAAACAATATTTGGCTAAAGTATGAAAATCTGGAATCTTAAGGTTAAAAAAAATATACATAGAGAGAAAATTCGTGAAGTGCTTTGAAATATGCATTTTTATTCAATGTTTGACATGATCTCAGAAAAACGAAGAGAGGGCAGGACATAGTGTAGCTCCTCCCCTTTTAAGCATGTTGTTTTATCACAGCTCTACCAGTGAGAGTGGTTGAGCTCAAGTGCAGCAAATGAAAAGCAAATGTGAAGCATCTTGAAGGGGACGGGGCATGTCAGATAGTAGAGAGCATTTGATTGGTCAGAAGATTTGATGAGAAACTGAAGTATGAGGTGATGATCCATTTCGGTGGAAGTGACAAATTACATGCTTTACATGTTTATATCAGTTTCAAAATGCAAATTTTGTCACTGTTTTGTAGCACACTAGCTTATAGATATCCTTGAAGACTTACATACTGATACTAACATCTAAAAAACTTTATTTTAGTTTCACTGGACCTTTAAAGCTTTTAGCCATGCATATTCCTAATCAAAAATTAAGTTTTTATGTTTATATATTTACAGTTGGAAATTTACAAAATATCTTCATGGAACATGATGCTACCTTAATATTCAGATTTTTGGCATCAATTATCAATTTTACCCATACAATGTGTTTTTAGTTACTGTAAAAAAAAATACACCTGTGCTACTGAAGACTGGTTTTTTTGGTTCAGGGTCACGTGTTAAAAACAAGAACAAAAAGGCAGTGAAAATAGAAATTAATGCAAGATATATTCTTCAGAAGCAGGTTTTAATAGAACTTATTAAAATCTTATTTCAAGGATGTTTGGATCATTTATTTTACAAAAAAACAAAAATCCTGAATTCTGAAAATTATATTTACTTAATTATTTTGGTCTGATAGACATTTATGTCAGCATTTACTCTTGTACATTTAACAATAAACTATTTTTTGTACAATTTTCGTTTCTTATTTTGTCAGTACTCAATGAATGCCTCACATTATATACAGGTATAAAAAATATACTGTATATATATATATACACACACCTTAAAAATTATTTGGTTTTATAGTTATTTTTTGAAAAAATTTAGTCTTTCAGGTTTTTTCTTTATGCATTAATGTCTGTTTTCAAATTAATTATTAGACAACACAATACCAATTTCTTGACATCAGAAGAGCTAAGAAATCAGTATTTGTTGTAATAGCATGATTTTCAATAACAACAAGTGAAAATATTTATTCTGTCTAATTGTCATTTATTGGTGGTATTATAATAATTTTATTAGAATTATTTTTGAAATCCAGAATTTTTTTAAATTGTAGATTATTTTTATATTTAATCCATTTTTTATTAAATGTTAAATTAAATTAAATAAAAAATTACATGCATGTAAAATTAAACAATGTAATTATTTTGACAATTATTTGCTGAAATGCATATTATATTATATTATATTATATTATATTATATTATATTATATTATATTATATTATATTATTAAGTGCTGGGCAAAGATTAATTGTGATTAATCGCATCCAAAATAAATGTTTTTTTTTGACAATATATGTGTGCATATACAGTATATATTTATGTATTAGTGATACACACACATACATAGAAACAAAACGACACAAAACAATTTTGTTACATAGATATTTAAATTTATATATCATTTGTATTATATACATACATATTTTATATTTAAATATGAATAAACATTTTCTCAAATATATGCATGCATGTGTGTATTTATATATACAGAACAAATATACACAGTACACACATTTAAATTGTGTCAAAACAAACTTTTATCACAATTAATTCATTATAAATTCATTCATTCATTCATTTTCCTTCATCTTACTCCCTTTATTCATCAGGGGTCGCCACAGTGGAATGAACTGCTAACTTAACCAGCATATGTTTTACACAGCAGATGCCCTTCCAGCTGCATCCCAGTATTGGGAACACCCATACACACTCATTCACACACATACACTATGGCCAATTTAGTTTATTCAATTCTAAAACTTCAAACTCCACACACCAACGCCAACTGCCCCAGACCTTATATACATTATTATTTACCTGAATTAAATGACATTTTTATGTTCAAATCTAAATTTAAAATAACATTTTAATCTTTAATATAGTTAAAATGCCATTTTTAATCGCATGCTATGTAAGCATAATGCAATATAAATACTATAATAAATACTATGTTGAATACTTTGGATTACCATGCAAATAGCATGCTATTTATTATATTATTCAGTGCCATGGTAAAGCACACTGTTATCATAGAATCTTTAGAAGTAAAAAAAAAACAGCCTCTATAACTAAAACATTATATATATATATATA
>CAIGQV010018202.1:4053320-4070202 GCA_903798115.1 Danio jaintianensis
GGGTTTCCTCCGGGTGCTCCGGTTTCCCCCACAAGTCCAAAGACATGTGGTATAGGTGAATTGGGTAAGCTAAAATTGTCCGTAGTGTATGAATGTTTCCCAGTGATGGGTTGCAGCTGGAAGGGCATCCGCTGCATAAAACATATGCTGGATAAGTTGGCGGTCCATCCCGCTGTGGCGACCCCAGATTAATAAAGGGACTAAGCCGAAAAGAAAATGAATGAATATTTAAAGGATTTATATTTTAAATTTGGGCTGAATTAAAAACTAATTCTAGCACGCAATCGCATATGCACTGTTGTATGGACTATTCGTTTAGATCGTCATTTTTTGTTGGATCTCAGAAAAGGCGTAAACTATTTGTTCACAGGCTCATTTTCAGGATTGAGGTTTGGATTAAAGATTACTTGAAGAATTAATTTAAATCTAAAACCCAAACTCGCGCTGCATATGCCCTGAAATATGTCCGATTTTTCGCATCTTAATTGAATTGGTTCACAGAACAGCTCTAAACGATTCGTTCACAGAATGAACCGGACTCCATTTCTGGCATGCTTTCTGGATTCATGATTAATTATTTATGGATTTAAAACAAGTTTAAGTCTAGGACTCAAACACATATCTTAAAAACAAACAAACAAACAATTGGTTCGAAAAACGTGTTTAATGAATCGTTCACAAAAAGTCGAGTCAATTAACTAAACCTGGAGTTTCTAGAAAACATGTCAAGATTTACGGTCACTAACGTAGGAATAGTCTCTTTTGGACGAATTTTATCCTTTGTAATGATCATTTCTTTATAAAATCGGAGTGATTTTTGACGTCCAATAAATTAGATTTACGAGGATCCGTGATTCACGGAATCAATTCACTGAATCGGTGACACCATAGGCTAATAAAATATTAGCCTATACGTGATTTTTACATTCTGAGTCGTGTTTGTGTTAACCATTTAAGAATAAAATGATAAAAAAACTCTTAATATAGAAAAAGCAATTCATTCTTTGACTTAATTGGAACGTAGCGCAAATTTAGCTTTTCTTTCAGTGTTCGAAAGAACCGATTCTTAGAAATGATTCAAACCTTTCATTTCATCCGCGCGCCTCTTGTCTTTGATGCTGTGCGCGTGCGCGTATCTATCTATCTATCTATCTATCTATCTATCTATCTATCTATCTATCTATCTATCTATCTATCTATCTATCTATCTATCTATCTATCTGATTTTTACATTCTGAATCATGTTTGTATTAACAATTTAAGAATAAAAGGATTTAAAAGAAACTCTTAATATAGAAAAAGCAATTCATTCTTTATGACTTAACGTTCTTTTTTTGAGTGTTCGAAAGAACCGATTCTTAGCAATGATTCAAACCTGCCATCCTGACAGCCTTTGCTCGCTCGCACTCGAAATGCCTGAAGCGCGTCTTGTCTTTGATGCTGAGCGCGTGCGCGTGTAGGTGCGCGCGGACCCACTGCAGCAGCAACAGCGCTTTCCTCACAGCAGGAGCAGGAAATGTAGGAATGTAAGGTTACATAAATGATGATTCTGCTCTCGATTGTAGTGAATCTAGCATTTGCCAAAAGAGCTTAATCGGGCATGTGGCGCACCACGCTTCTTTAAATAAATCTGCTGGCAATGTTTGTCAGAGAAATGAACAGAAGGAGCTCTTGCAATCCTGAAATGCTGGACAGAGAGCAGCATAAGCTGGGAAATCCTCCATGCAGGTGCTCGAGAAATGGACTTCAGACAACAGTGCTGAATTATTTAACATCTTGACCCGTTTATGCCGTGCTTTCTGCTCTCTGAAGGAAAGATGTTCATGGTCTGCAACTCATTTAGCTTTTAGACCGGCTCTGAATGTGTTCAGGAACTCCATGTGTGGGTGGCAACGAGGGAAAAATGCAGGTGGGCAAAATCCTGTCAGCTACAGAGATGCTCATTATGTTCCCATAACAATACAGCCTGTTAATACATAAGACAGGCATGGATATATGTTCTTAAAGGAACAGTTCACCAGAAAATTAACAAAGATATTAGCTCATCTTTTAAATGTCATACCTATCTATCTATCTATCTATCTATCTATCTATCTATCTATCTATCTATCTATCTATCTATCTGTCTATCTGTCTGTCTGTCTGTCTGTCTGTCTGTCTGTCTGTCTGTCTGTCTGTCTGTCTGTCTGTCTGTCTATCTATCTGTCTATCTGTTTGTCTGCTTATCGTTGCATGTTGCAAGGAAACGGGACACGGTGGGCTTTTAAGCACTCATGCGCATCACATCAGCTGTGTGCGCGACACTAAAGCCCTCGTTAGTGAGCAAGGATCGCCTGTGTCTCACCGTGCGCCTGATCATCCTCTCATTCGGTATTCACCTGCTTTCTTTAGCTCACCCGAACAGTTATCAGTCGATTCTTCTCGATTCTAAGATCACATTTGCACTCATATTGACAAACGGCCATAAACTAAATCTTTAGTCACGAGCCAGCACTGGCAATTTAAAAAATATTTTCAACCAGCCAAAGTGACTAGTGGGAGTGACTGTCTAACCCGCCACATCTGAAATCTGCATTTGGTGGGTTGGCGGGTGTTAATGTCAAGCCCTGTATACATATGTTACAATATACAGATAGAGGTACTATTATGAATATAAATAATATAAGTTGATAACTACTAAGGGTATACAAGCATGATAAGATATAATATACAGATGTTCTTATTCATTCATTTTCTTTTCGGCTTAGTCGTTTATTAATCTGGGGTCCCCACAGCGGTATGAACCGCCAACTTATCCAGCATATGTTTTATGCAGCGGATGCCCTTCCAGCTGCAACCCTTCACTGGGAAACATCCATACACACTCATTCACACACATACACTACGGACAATTTAGCTTACCCAATTCACCTATACCACATGTCTTTGGACTGTGGGGGAAACCGGAGCACCCGGAGGAAACCCACGCGAACACGGGGAGAAGTCAAGTCAAGTTTATTTATATAGCGCTTTTCACAATGTAGATTGTGTCAAAGCAGCTTAACATAGTTCTAGTAAAGTCCAGATTTCAGAGTTGAAGTTCAGTTTAGTTTAGTTCAGTGTGGTTTAAATTTCACTGCTGAAAGTTCAAACACCGCAGAGCAAATCCACCGAAGCACAGCTCCACAAGTCCCGATCCGAGCAAGCCAGTGGCGACAGTGGCGAGGAAAAAAAACTTCACCAATTGACGAAGTGAAGGGAAAAAAAAACCTCGAGAGAAACTAGGCTCTGTTAGGTATGACCATTTTTCATCTGGCCAAACTTTCTGTTCAGAGCTGCAGTCTAGGCGCTAGACTGCAGGGGAGAACATGCAAACTCCACACAGAAACGCCAACTGACCCAGCCGAGGCTCGAACCAGCGACCTTCTTGCTATGAGGCGAACCTGCTACCCACTGCGCCACCGTGCAGCCCCAGATGTTCTTACTATGGACATATTATACAGTTTAAATTAGGTACACTATGGCAAAAAAAAAAATATATATAATAATATATAATATCTTGTTCTTGATCAGTTGTAAGATTTTCAGTCAAATGCACCTTGAATTTAAGTTGCATGAATCATTCATTCATTCATTTTCCTTCAGCTTAGTCCCTTATTAATCAGGGGTCACCACAGCGGAATGAACCGCCAACTATTCCAGCGTATGTTTTACGCAGTGGATGCCCTTCCAGCCGCAACCCAGTGCTGGGAAACACCCAACACTCTCGCATTCACACGCACACTCATACAGCCAATTTAGTTAATCCAATTCACCTATAGCGCATGTGTTTGGACTGTGGGGGAAACCGGAGCACCCGGAGGAAACCCACGCCAACATGGGGAGAACATGCAAACTCCACACAGAAATGCCAACTGACCCAGCCAAGACTTGAACCAGCGACCTTCTTGCTGCGAGGCCACCGTGCCACCCTAGTTGCATCAATCATGAACCATTTTTACAATACATTTACAGTCTGATTTTAGAGTTTCACCTGAGTATAAACAAAGCAACTGCTTTTAAAAGACATGAGGATGAGTAAAAAAAAAAAGGTTGTGAAAATGAGCATCTGTTCTGTTTGCCTGTCTGAATCAGCGTGAGGATTTGATGTGTTTTGGAGTGTAATCTCTTATGCCTGAAATGGGCTCTCTGACACATTTACCTGATTAGGTGGGCTATTTGAGTTGTTCTGTTTAAACAGGGATTTAATATGTATATGCAGTGATGGGATCAGAGTGAGGATAAGGATTACGCACAGTCAGCATTGACCTCGAATGATGGCACGATTGGTCTTTCCATTTGAGTGGAAAAATCCCTTTTTTTCTCTTTGCCTTCCCATTAGGGCTGTACAATATATCGTTTTGGCATTGATACCCAGTTGAAGTCAAATTATTAGCCAAAATTATTTTTTTTCCTTTTTCAAATATTTCCCAAATGATGTTTAACAGAGCAAGGAATTTTTGAAAATAAAATAAAGTCTTATTTGTTTTATTTCGGCTAGAATAAAAGCAGTTTTTAATTTTTAAGAACCATTTTAAGGTCAATATTATTAGCCCCCTTAAGCAATATTTTCCAATTGTCTGCAGAACAAACCATCATTATACAGTGACTTGCCTAATCAACCCAGTTAAGCCTTTAAATATCTTGAAAAATATCTAGTCAAATATTATGTGCTGTCATCATGGCAAAGATAAAAGAAATCAGTTATTAGAAATGAGTTATTAAAAATATTATGTTTAGAAATGTGTTGAAAAAATGAACACATTTCCGTGAAACAGACATTGGGGAAAACAATATACAGCAATACACAATTTACATATCGCAATGTGTAAATCCACAATAGTCACATCGCAGGATCTGCGATGTCAGTTTAGTTTTAGTTTATTAATCCCTTAGGAAATTTGACTGGGATTAAAGTTGACCAGGAACCACATTGTGGAGTCATTGTAAAGTTGAACCCATAGAGTGAAATTTTGCTTAGTTTTGCTTTTGTTTTTAAGGCCTATGATTAGGCCCACACGGAATCTGCACACGCAGAAATCTGTAGATTTCCGCAGATTTTTAGCTCATCAGTGAGTCTATTTATTTACTTGTGTAAATGTGTGTAAATTTATATTTATTCAGTTTTAAAACTAATTTCAGTAATATTATTGACTAATATGAAAATGTTCATATGATTTATTTACAAAACAGTTTGTAAAGTAATATTTTCTGTATTTTAGTATATATTATTATATGAGAAACTTGGTTTGTTTACCAAATAAGTGGATCTAATTGGATTTTCATTGTAAATAATAAATAAAAGTTATTGTTTTTGATTTCATATATTAAGTTTTTAGTTACGATACTCCCAAAATCATTCCGGAGAAATCCACAAATTCTTTACAAAATTCTGTGCAGAAATAGCAAAAAATATCTGCAGATTCTGTCTGGTCCTGCCTATAACTAAGATTTCAAGTGCATTTAAACCATTTGTGTATAAGAAAATTATTATTATAACATTGGTAGTTTTGTCAAAGATGAATTGTATTTAACCTTTTATACAATGAAGATGCAGTGTTATACAGTTGAAGTCAACACATTTCTAAACATAATTGTTTTAATAACTAATTTCTTATAACTAATTTCTTTTATCTTTGCGATGATGACAGTACATAATATTTGACTAGATATTTTTCAAGACACTAGTATTCAGCTTAAAGTGACATTTAAAGGCTTAACTAGGGTAATTAGGTAAGTTAGGGTAATTGGGTAAGTCATTGTATAACAGTGGTTTGTTCTGTAGACAATCTAAAAAAATAATGCTAAAGGGGGCTAATAATATTGACCTTAAAATGCTTTTAAAAAATATTTAAAACTGCTTTTATTCTAGCCGAAACAAAACAAATAAGACTTTGTCCAGAAGAAAAAATATTATAGGAAATACTGTGAAAAATTTCTTGATCTGTTAATCATTGTTTGGGAAATATATGAAATAAAACAAATCAAAGGAGGGCTAATAATTTTGATGTCAACTGTATATTTACATTTGATTATTCAGTTTCTGTACCTGAATACAGTTAAACTCTCTAGAAAACCATAAAGCGCTGTCTGTTTCATTTAAGCAGATTAACTGTCAAACAAAATCATCCCAATCAATATGAAATTATGAATTCTTTCAAAATCAAGCTATTCAGGTAATCTAGTCAAATTAAATTCATATCGCAAAATATATTGCAGAAAAACAAAACATTGCAATGCCGGTTTTTCCCCAACTTTCCAACAAGCTACAGCATGCTGTTTACAAATCTGTACATTACACAACTAGAGAATGAGACCGGGTGCAAAAATGTCCAGATTTGGATGGCAGGCAGAGATTGAAATGCTGTCCGCATACAGCAGTTTTAAGAGGATTTGTAGATGAGTTTTGTTGCCGTATAAGATTATGCAACACTTGATGGATTTAAATCTGGACAATAATAGATGTCGTCTTCTGACATCTCTTATCAAGGCAGACTTTAAGTGCTTGCGTTCGCTTCTGGACGTCGTAATTGGAGTGTGAAGTGCACTCAAGTCAGTTTTGTCAAAATAAATCAAATGAATATTTCTGTCATTTCATCTTACAAAAACGTGAAGCATTTTTTTTGTGCAAATCAAGAAAAAGAGAAAAGTACATGGTTGTAATGACGTTAAAATTGACATTTAAAGGAAAATATCGCAGCATACTCAAAGGTTTCAGGTATTTAAAGATAGGGATGAGCATTATGGCCTTTTATAAATTAAAAAACTAATATTTCTTAATGTTTAATTAATTATCTTGTAACTATGGCATGAATCAGGGAGCATTTAACCATCTGTTTAAATGAAGGTCTTTGCAGTACACATGAAGTGGTCAACATGGTGTTAATATAGTTAATATAAATCAACATATTTTCATGAAATATGAAAGCAACAGTTGTGCAAACTAATTCAAAATGTAACGGAGGCCAGCTAATGAAGTGCTATGCAGGTAAACGTCACTCCTCTGACCTCTAAATGTGCTCTTGCCATGGTCTTTAGCCTCCTTGTTAGAGCAACCGACTCCCATGCAAAGAATCGCCAGTTCGATCCCAGCTCAGCTCGGGCTAGGTGGAGTAGGACCCGTGGGTTACAAAAACATATGTAGAGCAATAAAATACTGTACAGGGGGGTGATTTTTATTTATTCTTTACTGTAGAAACCTAGATTTCCTTTTTTTTTGATCTTGTAAATTGTGAAGCCTGTATATAATATAATGATATTGTGTATAATGCGTGCATCAGGGAGCTGCTCTCCATATGCTTTTGAAATGATGCACTCATTTTACTTTCACTTTTGTACTCTTGCTATAAGAAGATTGTTACGAGAAGATTTGTCAGTCAGTGGATTTACATGGACATCAATACTCTGATTTTAATACAATTAAAACAATACTCTGATTAAAAGTCTACCATGTAAACAGAGATTTTTGATTACCTTAATCTGACTAAAGTCATAATCGTCGTAAACGCAAATCGAATTAAGACATGTGGAGTATTTCTATTTTAGTCGCATTATTGAAGTGCAGTACAGACATGTAAACACCTTAATCAGACTATTACCGTCATGTAGGACTTTTCACCGCATTTTGCGACAGGATAGTCTATACACACACAGCGTTTGACACTTTATTCTCTGCACCCACCATGTCAGTACAGGAACACAGACAAGCACATCTCCAAGGGCACAAATGCACACATAGTGAACTCCTGGAGACTCCAATTTTACAAATGCTGTCCGGGAAACACGGAAGTTTCCTTTCCATTAAAACAACTTTATCCCAGTTCTTACATGGGTGCTGAAAAAAAACACATGCGGTGTGAAATTACATGAAACTCCGAAGGAAACATTGGATATGGTAGGGATGTAATGAACTTTATCAATCTATGTGTAATAACATGTCAAACGAGAACATGAATGGAACATTCCAAAAACCCCTTAGCCATATTAGTGCCTCATTTATTCATTCATTCATTCATTTTCCTTCGGCTTAGTCCCTTTATTTATCAGGGGTTTTCATTTATGAACCACCAACTTATCCAGCATATGTTTTATGCAGCGGATGCCCTTCCAGCTGCAACCCAGTACTGGGAAACATCCATACACACTCATTCACACACATACAGTCATACACTAAGGCCAATTTAGTTTATTCAATTCAGCTATAGAGCATGTCTTTAGACTGTGGGGGAAACTGAAGCACCCGGAGGAAATCCACGCCAACACGGGGAGAACATGCAAACTCCACACAGAAAAGCCAACTGACCCAGCCGGGACTCGAACCAGCGACCTTCTTGCTGTGGGGCGAGTTTATATTTACATATATTGTCTCTTATATAGGGGATATATATATACAGTACGTCTGTGAGCAAGTGATTGATTTCAGCCACAGTTTTGGGGTTATTTATAAAGTAGGGGCATTTGATTGGTCAGAAAATTTGACGAGAAGCTGAAGTGCAGAGTGATGTCATCAAAATCATACATGGCATTTCATTACAATCTGCGTTTCTATACCCTTCACTACTTCACTAACTTCCCTCCATCTTGTTGACTTGTATGTACGTCATTGATTATGTCACACTAGTGTCCACTACTGGCAGAACATCTGAATGGTTTTGAATGGAACGCCCTTAGCCCTTCAGCACCTAAAAAATACTATAAACTGTGAATCCAAATCACGGTTGTGCCATCACAATCGCATTTCATTGTGGGACATATAAGGGGCATTGTTCTACACCATTTTGCAGTAGAAATAGTGTACAGTAAAGTGATGGATTCACACTGAATATTTCTAAATAGAATAAATGCACTTTAAATAATGGACAGAGCAGTGGAGCAACCACATTGTAAAACATCTGAAATGTTGTTTTGGTCATTGTAAAATCTTTCAGCCAAAGTCTGTCCTCACAGTGGTTCAGTATTATTATTTTTATATTATTATTACGTCCAGAACTGTCTTGAGCATCAAGTCATTTCTTAAATAAGAAAAAAGGCCCACAGTGACTTCTCCTAGCAAATTCCATTTTTTTTAATATTTGGCACCAGTTTATCAGGAAGTAAGTGACGATTTTGTTCCCTTTGAATCATTATGTAAACAGTACTTTATTCACGAATGTTTGATGCAATATTCTAGTTTTGCGCACAAGTTTAATTCGCATCTTTAGATGGAAACATAGTTACTGCCTTCTAGCATTATGGAAGAGTTGTTGACACAGACAGAACGCAGAAATATAAATGCTCACCACGGCGTTGGCTGTGTGTATGGTAGTGTAGGGGATGCATCAATGGGTCCATCACTCGATGCTGAAGTATAAAATGGGCCAAAGACTAACATATGCAAACTCACTGAAGCCCCCCCCATATTACAATAATCAGATAATTACAATTTTCTGCTTTCAAGCATAGCATAGACATCATAGACAAGTTGCTGTGGGGCCCAAAATAACGATGCAAGCCGTTTAGCAGTATGAGGATTACCATACGCGAAATAACCTGTATACCTTTAGTGCGCCTGATCTATTTGGATCTACATCTGAACAGAGCAGCTCCATGTGCTGGGGTAAACATGGCTATGAACTTGATGGAGATCAAAAGCAACTCATGGCCCTGGAGGTGCAAACACTGGATGTAATCAGTCCTGACAATTGATTTTTATACATTACGGCCCAGCGCTTCTGCATCTTCCACACGGATAAAGAGGAAAAGCGCGCTGGACTGTGTACGCGGTGGAACCAGGCTACACACGCAGGATCAACGGCCCCCACATGGCGGTCCAGTGTCCTGCTGCCTGATTATGTCTTCATCTGACTCTCAGCGCATTAAACATCCAATGGTGCGCCACTAGAGCTCGGATCCTGCATTGCACGCAAGCCGATGTACTATGGCAAGCCATTTTAATATTTCATCTATGAACCGTACTACCATTTATTTTATTGCGACACTGTAAAAAATAATTGTGCCAATTAGTTATCACAACTTAATATTTTAAGTTAAGTTAGCTTATCTGGATTGGATGTTCTGACATAACTTATATATCAAAGTTGTACTTGGCTGAACTTATTAGACTTCAAAAAAGAGTCATCTGAACTCATTTATACAACTTATTTATATGTTTACTTTTGGATGATGTCAGCTGATGAACGTCTTTCTGCAGGTTTAGAATATGATTGTGGTGGTAAAAAAAAAGGCTTAAGTGGGTTGACAATTTGGGCGGGTTGGGATCAGTTTGGATGTTTTGTACGTGCATTTTATGTTAAATATTTAACAAAAACCGTGTATACCTGCTCATTTTAAGGTATTTTTTGTACATTTGGGAGGGTTTTGGATTGTTTGGGCTGGAAACATTCAAGTTAATCTGGCAGCACTGACCATCTTTTTCTTAATGTAATGTTGTGGTGTGTGGTGTGTGAGATTCTTCTTGGATACCTGCTTCTTTGGTGAAATTTGTATTTGCAGACTTCAAAAATCTGTTTTTAGTATTAAATGAACCATGGTCCATTAGTGGAACCATTAGTCATCCTGATTAATTTAAATAACATCAAGTATGGGGCAGCATGGTGGCTCAGTGGTTAGCACTGTTACCTCACAGCAAGAAGGTCGCTGGTTCGAATCACGGCTGAACCAGTTGGCATTTCTGTGTGGAGTGTGCATGTTCTCCCTGTGTTCGCATGGGGGTTTCCTCCAGGTGCTCCGGTTTCCCCCAAAGACATGCGGTATAAGTGAATTGCATAAACAAAATTGTCTGTAGTGTGCGTGAATGAGAGACAACTTCAATATTTACTTCAATATGTTCAGGCACATTGTTGGTGCGTTGCTATTTTGAGGAACTGAAATAGACCGCGCCATTGACCAACTAAAAGCTGGTCTAAAGTTCAGCGCAGAGCATTAGTTATGCGTCTATGCGGGTCCAAACATGTACACATTGCTTAATACACACAGAATGTAAAGCAATACACAAATATCTTTACATATGAAAAGGATAAAAATGTTACAAAAATTTATATTTTCTACAGAAATATAAAAAACACTGCCTTCATCTCGGGGGGCTTTTTTCAGTTTATTCATGACAATCTGCATTTGTATAATGTTATTATTATTACTAGTATTATTTATTATATGCATATTTATATTTGTTTTAATAAAAACAAGTTTAGATTTGTCCACCTGTCTGGTTTTGGAGACGTCTGCATCACCATATGGGGCATAAGAACAGGACGTGTGTTTGATATAACTCAGTTTTTTACCACACTTCGTTATTATTGTTCATTTATTCGTTTGCTGGAAATTAGAACTAAATTTAGAAATAGTTTTGAAACAAATCTTTGTGCTTAACAAACAAAATTAAATATGTAGGCTGATGGATGTCTTCAGTGGAGTGAGTTTCCACCGTTTCCTCATCCACGAAAGTAAAGGAGTAAAGTAAAGAGCAAAAGTAAAGTAAAGAGAAAGTAAAGAGGCCGAATGGAGGAGGCTCATTCTTTATCTTCGCACTGCAGATGCTCTGTTTAACTGTTTTATCGCTAGTGAAGCGTTCAGTTTTTCCACTTACAAAGTCCGCCATGTAAATAGCAAATGCGACTCTTAATGGGAATGGGAGATGAGACTCTGATTGGTTTAATGCACGTTATTCTCAAAACACACCCAGAACTCATTAAGAGAATAAGCACTTTAAAAACTCTGTTAGACCATGCACCGGGGTACAGACCGTATTTTTTTTGTCCTTAAAATAGCAAAAGTGGATTCAGACACACTCTTAATGCTTTTGCGCCATGCGCTTTAGACTTTGCGCCTAGATCGTTAAAATAGAGCCCTAATTGTGTTTATTTATACGATGAGGACTATATATATATTTTGCATTTGATTATTGAATTTTTTTGTACCTCAATACTGTTAAACTCCAGCGAAAACCATTTATTTCATTTTTTATCTTTGTTCTATTGTGTGCTTTAATTCATTTTATTGTGGATATTTTTGTGTAATTAACTTTTTTTTGCAGATGCACTCGCTTACAAAATCATCCAGTCAATGTAAAATCATGAATTAATAGTCATCTTGTGATAATGTGCTCATATCGCATTACATATTGCAGAAAAACAAACTACCGCAATGTCCCTACTCTTGATACTTTGGAGCTTTGGTGATCCCGACGTAATATTTGCGTTTTCATACGTGAAATTTTCAAACGGCCTACCACAGATGTGCTGTTTATTTCTATGGTCGGAGGAAACTCAGCAGCTCTGCGCTGGTCGGTCTGATGGATCAGCAGTGTGTTCAACGTATCGAACCGGCTGTCAGAACCCAGAGTCATTATCGGCAGAGAGGGATTTGTTGGGCTCTCTCCTCGCTGGAGTCTGAAGGGGCTGATATTGATTCATGGAAAGCGGAAGGGCTGAAGTAGAGCCATAAGAAAGGAGGTTTGGCTGACTGAGTCCTTCTCACCTTTTCTGATCCCCCAATCTGCAGATTACAGCCGTCTGTAAGTGAATTATGGAGAAGAGCGATGGACAAATCTGACCGTGCAGCAGTTCTGACAGAGACGCTCTCATGCAAATCTGATCCGGCTGCTGACAACTGAAGAGTAATACATCGACTAGTTGTTAAACCAGCCGCCCACAAAAACTGCTCCGTCACTGGAGAGACAGTTTAACCTTTCACTTCTGTTTGACTGAAATCTGTGTAAAAATAGCACATTTAAACATCCTCAGAATTCATTTTCATACAGACGTATAGCCTGCACTCAAAAAGTTACTTTTGCTGCTTGTTCAAACTACTTATTTTAAAAACAGACGCCCTAGTTTTTCGCGATTTGTGATTGCTGAATCAAACGCAAAATCAACAAAAAGTCGCAATTTTTAGCGATCCTACAAAATTCTTCATTTAAACGCAAAATAATCCCCAAAAATTTGAACAATCTCATAAAACATCCAATTCTAAATCATATAATCAAATTATATTTATTTCAGTTTTCAATTCATTGTCATTACATGACTTCTAGACGTTGCATACGCAGCGCACGTGATGTATTTGAGTGTCTCTCGACAAATGACGTCTCACCTGCGCCCTCACAATCCTAACATTACATGAAAGTGGGGGGAAATTGTTTTGCAGCCTATGCAGTAAGCAGATGGGGAGGAAGCATCAAGCGCAAGTGATTTAGGCGCAAATCGAGTGAATGACACATTGGGCGTTTCGTGCGTTTGACGCGCTTCAGAATGCAAAAGAAAGTGAGCGCAAACGTCTAACAAACGTAGTAATGGAACAGACAGAAAAACAAGCAGCTTACAATGATGGAGAATGGTTCAAGGATGACGGCCGCTAGACGTGAGCGAATTGAAGGACATTATTTTTGCTTTACATGTATGGCTGGTATTATGATGTTCGTCCAATCGATAACTGTTTCCCTGCTGTTGACGAGAGATAACGATTCCCTGCCATTGACTAGTTTTAAATGAAGCCATAACGCATGTCCTGAGCGAGGTACATGCTGTCAAATGCTCCAGGGAGTATACATATTTTTATCGCAAAAATGACAAAAAAAAAATTCGTGAAAAACTAGGGAGTCTGAAAATGAGTTGAAACAACACAATTCTTAAGTTTTTTGGGAGGCAACTTTATTGTTTTATATTCATTCCACTTAAATTAGTAAAAACAATGAAGTTAACTTAATCGGTTTGTGTTGGGACAACATGAAGGAATTGTGTGGAACCTTGCATTTTTTACAGTTTGACATAAAAAAGTATTTTTTTTTAGACAAAATAATTTATTGAACCTTTATACAAAAAGATTGCATTTGTTTTGTTTCATTGAGTCATTAACGTGTTTTATCAATAGTTTATAGCCAATAGTTTTTTAGTTTTCACTATAATAGTAATTTATTAGCGTTTTTCTAAATATATGAATAGTTTTACCTAATTTTTATTATAGTTTTCCTTTAATGTTATTTATTAGTTTACATTTTAGTTTCTTTAAATAAAAAAAAATAAAAAATCACAAGAATTCATTTAATAATATAAAAAGTATATATATATATATATATATACACATACGAGTGGCCCCTCGCTTTATCGCGGTTTGCCTTTCGCAGCTTCACATTTTATTTTTTTTTGCAATTTGAGATGCTTTTTTTTTTTTTACAGCGCATTGTGTTCTGCGTCCTGACTGGCTGTTAGACCATTGTCAATCAATGTCCTCCATGTCTCCTGTACATTACAGAATGCGCGCAGAATGTGCGCGTCCGGTGTGCGTTACTTCCAACTGTCATGTGCGCGGCGCATCCGGTGTGCGACCCCCTTAAGAATGGAGTCTGTTTTGTTTTGTGGATCAGTGACTGCAGGGAAAAGAACATTGCGCTGGATGCCAACATTATCCTCACAAAAGCTCAAAAGCTTTATGAACCTTTTGCTGACAGCGATGAATGTTTGAGCCTGACAACAGGTTTTGATCTTTGGTTTCATTCTATAATACTGGACTCATTTTTCTACAAAGTTTGAGCTTTGAGAGTGTTTAGACAAGAGAGAAAAGTGTGAAAACGTTAATGCCTGTCTGAGAAAAGTGTATAAAGTGTGTAGTGAGGGCTTTTACAGCCTTAAAACATCTATAATAAAAAATAAAGCTGACTACTTCACCGATTTTGCATAACCCACGCCAACACGGGGAGAACATGCAAACTCCACACAGAAACGCCAACTGACCCAGCCGAGGCTTGAACCAGCGACCTCCTTGCTGTGAGGCGAACGTGCTACCCACTGCGCCACCGTTCAGCCCTGTATGGATATTTAAGCAAAGTTAAAGCACTTTAGCCCAATTAGTGTTTATCTTCAAATCTTATTAACATTACAAATGAACTATTATGTGGAAAATTTTACTTGCTAAAAAAAACTATTAATCAAATGACACAAAACATGCAACCGGCTGATCATGTTGATCATAGCTGGCCTTTTTGAGCATCAAATGATAGGAGAAAATCTTGTTTTCAAAAAATACATTTCAAATAATGTACATTTATCATACCCCAGATTGTGTTGCACCTGTGTTTACGCTCTGTTATATGATGAAGTGAAGTGAAGTGAAGTGTAGTGTGGCCAAGTATGGTGTTCCATACTTGGAATTTGTGCTCTGCATTTAACCCATCCAAGTGCACACACACAGTTAGTGAACACACACATACCGTGAACACACACCCGGAGCAGTGGGCAGCCATGCTGCGGCGCCCGGGGAGCAGTTGGGGGGAACGGTGCCTTGCTCAAGGGACTCACCTCAGTCGTGGTATTGAGGGTGGTGGAGAGTGCTGGTCATTCACTCCCCCCACCCCCAATTCCCGCTGGTACCGAGTATCGAACCAGCAACCTTCGGATCACGAGTCCAACACTCTAACCACCAGGCCACGACTGCCCCTTAAATGGCTGTATTAATAACTGCATGTGGTATGTGATTGTTTCTGCTGTAAATCTCTGTCTGTGAATGAATGATGTGTCTGCTGTTCATCACAGTCATGTTTGTGGTTCAGCATCTCTCAAAGTGGAATCAATGTGACGGCACACACACAGATCGGCTGAGATCCTCGGTAATCCCTCTAAACTGCAGCGCTCTGGCCGTAATCCTGCAGAAATATGACTGAGAGAGAGAGACCAATGAGCCAGAGAAGGCAGATCAGGGCAAGAGGAGGATTAGATGTGGATAGAGAGAGAAAAAAGACCATTAAAGAGCCCATACTCCTCCTGCTCTTCTTCCTCTTCATCCTCCTCATCCTGCTTCTGCTGCCCCTCTTTTTTATCATCCTCCTCTTTCTCCTGCTCCTCCACTTCTTGCACCTCATCCTTCTCTTCTTGCTCCTCCTTTTCCTCCTTCTGCTCCTCATCCTCCTCTTTCTGCTTCTCCTCTTCCTAGTGCTCTACTTACTGCTCCTCCTCTTCCATTTTGATTCTGCTCCTTATCCTCCTTTTCCTCCTCCTCCTCTACCTCCTTCTCCTCATCCTGCTCCTCAACCTCCTGCTCCTCCTCTTCCTGCTCCTCTTCCTCCTCCTGCTCTTCCTCCTCCTCTTCCTGATTCTGCTCCTCATCCTCCTTTTCCTCCTCCTCATCCTGCTTCTCCTCTTCCTCCTTCTCCTCATCCTTCTCCACCACTTGCTCCTCCTCCTCATCCTGCTCCACCACTTCCTCCTCCTCCTCCTCATCCTCCTCCACCACTTCCTCCTCCTCCTCCTCTACCTCCTTCTCCTCATCCTGCACCACCACCCCCTGCTCCTCCTCTTCCTCCTTCTGCTCATCCTCCTCCTTTTCTGCCTTCTCTTCCTGCTCCTCACTTTCAACTTCTACTCCTCATTCTCATATTCCTGCTCCTCCTCTTCCTTTTTCTGCTTCTCGTCTTCCTCCTTTTCCTGCTTCTCGTCTTCCTCCTTTTCTCTGCTCCTCATCCTACTCTTCTTCCTGCTCCTCCTCTTCCTCCTTCTGCTTCTCATCCTCCTCTTTCTGTTTCTCCTCTTCCTGCTCTTCATTCTCCTCCTCTTCTTCCTCCTCCTCCTCTTCCTGCTCCTCCTCTTCCTCCTTCTGCTCCTCCTCCGCATCTTCCTGCTCCTCCTCCTCCTATGCCTGCTCCTCCTCTTACTGCTTCTGCTCCTCATCCTCTTCCCCCTTCTCCTTATCCTGCTCCACCACTTTCTCCTCCTCTTCCTACTCCTCACCTTCAGCTCCTCATCCTCCTGCTTTTTTCCTCCTGATTTGCCTCTTCCTGCTTCCTCTCTTCTTCCTGCTTGTCACCCTTCTTTTCCTCTTTATACTACTCCTCCTCTTCCTTCTGCTCCTCCTTTCCCCTGCTCTTCCTCCTTATGCT
>CAIGQV010018202.1:4070212-4081050 GCA_903798115.1 Danio jaintianensis
TTTTCCCCTGCTCTTCCTCCTTTTCCCCTGCTCTTCCTCCTTCTGCTACTCCTCCTCTTTCTTTTCCTCCTCCTTTTCCCCTGCTTTTCCTCCTTCTGCTCCTCCTTTTCCCCTGCTCTTCCTCCTTCTGCTACTCCTCCTCTTTCTTCTGCTCCTCCTTTTCCCCTGCTCTTCCTCCTTATGCTCCTCCTTCTCTTCCTCCTGCATCTCCCTTCCTTCTGCTCTTCCTCCTTATGCTCCTCCTCCTCTTCCTCTTGCTCTTCTTCTTCCTCCTTTTCCCCCTTGCTAGTCACCTTTCTCTTATTCTATATGCTACTCCTCCTCTTCCTCCAGCTCTTCCTCTTTATTCTTTTTTTTCCTCCTGCTTTTCCTCCTTATGCTACTCTTCCTCTTCCTCCTGCTCTTCCTCTTCATCCTAATTTTCCTCCTAGTCATCACCAGGCCCTTCCTCTTTATGCTACTCCTCCTCTTCCTCCTGATTTTTCTCCTTATGCTACTCTTCCTCTTCATCCTTCTCATTTTCCTCCTGCTCTTCCTCCTTATGCTACTCCTTCTTTTCCTCCTCCTTCTGCTCTTCCTCCTTCTGCTACTTCTCTTCCTCATGCTCCTCCTTTTTCTCTTGCTGTTCCTCTTTGTGCTACTCCTCCTCTTCCTCCTGCTCTTCCTCTTCATCCTCTTTTTTTCTCCTGCTTGTCTCCCTTCTCCTTCTCTTCCTCCTTTTCCTCCTGCTCTTCCTCCTTATGCTAATCCTCCTCTTACTCCTGCTCTTCCTCTTCATACTCCTTTTTTCTCCTGCTCGTCATCCTCAACTTCCTCTTTATGCTACTCCTCTTCCTCCTGCTCTTTCTCTTCATCCTTTTCCCCCCTCTCCTCTTCATCCTAATTTTCCTCCTAGTCATCACCTGGCTCTTCCTCTTTATGCTACTCCTCCTCTTCTTTCTGCTCTTCCTCTTCATCCACCTTTTCCTCCATCTCGTCCCCCTTCTCTTCCTCCTTATGCTCCTCCTCCTTTTCCTCCTTCTCTTCCTCCTTATGCTACTCTCCACTTTCCCTGCTCTTCATCTTCATCCCCCTTTTCCTCCTGCTCTTCCTTCTTATGCTACTCTCCTCTTCCTCCTGCTCTTCCTCTTCATCCCCCTTTTCCTCCTGCTCTTCCTTCTTATGCTACTCTCCTCTTCCTCCTGCTCTTCCTCTTCATCCCCCTTTTCCTCCTGCTCTTCCTTCTTATGCTACTCTCCTCTTCCTCCTGCTCTTCCTCTTCATCCCCCTTTTCCTCCTGCTCTTCCTTCTTATGCTACTCTCCTCTTCCTCCTGCTCTTCCTCTTCATCCCCATTTTCCTCCTGCTCTTCCTTCTTATGCTACTCCTCCTCTTCCTCCTTCTCCATCTTTTCCTCCTGCTCTTCTTCTTTATACTACTCTTCCTCCCGCATTTGCTCTTCCTCTTTGGATGTGGAGAGAGATGGTGGCGCCTGCAGGAAGGCTGCTGCCACTGCTAATGTTGCTAAATATTTGATGAGGAGTCCATGCACTCGCTGTCATTAGTCTTGCTTGGATTATCTCAGCAGGAAACACAGACCCTGTTTTTTGCAAAATTCATGTATTTAGCCAGAACTCGCCTAAAGACGGCCAACACGAGCAGCTGCCAGTCATCTGTGCTCATTTTTTCTCAGGTGTGATTAGCTGTTCACCTGTCTCGCTTCTCGTTGTCTTTTCCCCACTGTAATGTTTATTCATCAAGCGTGCCGAGCAGAGGAACAGAGGAGTGGGTTTCTGGAACAGTGTGTTTCCTCCTGGAGTCCTGGAGATAAAACTGTAAATCACACCCAAAACTCTGCAGCAGATTCTTTCAGTCGAGTCATAAATGACACTCTGAAGACAACGGCCAGATATATATGTTCATATTTATATGCAAATTTGCTCCTTTACAAGAATAACAGATTTATTTATTTTTTAGATTGTCAGCCGATGCATTCAAAACTGATTTGTTGGTGTAGAGTTGAAATATACAGAGTGTATACTAGTTTTGTCTATAGGGAAAAGTGATAAGAAACCTCTAATAGATTTACATTCGCTTAGGAATCATCATAGCAACCACCAAAAAAATGAGATACACACACAATTGACGTCATTAATAGTTGAGTTATAAATTTAGCTAAACATTTACTTATTATCAATGATAAATTACTGGAAGTTTAATTAAGCAACATTAAAATTACAAAACTATTATTTTCAGGCCCGTAGCCAGGGATCGAAAGACCCATCCCTCACTGACAAGAGAATTTGCCCCATACATGAGCTCCTTTGTCCTATTTTGACTGCTATGCTGTAGTAAATTGTAAAAAAATACCTATGAAAATAACCCATTAAACAAGGCTTTAAGACTAAACGGAATCCTGTGTTGGCTGATGCTTTGGTGTGACTTCCTGTTCTGAAGTGCCAAATTTGGTGCCCAAATTCTGACTGAGGAAATTTGGATGTGCTGGCCAGTTTGTTATTTGCCTAAATGACAATGGGCTAGTTTTTAATTAAAAATTTTAACAGAATAATATTTTTTTCTAATGATATATATTGTATTAAATTTGTATTTCAAAATAAGTATTGTTTTCATATTTCTTTATTTTAAATCTTTAGTTAATGTTTTTGGTACGTCAAAAAGTGTGGTTATGATGAAAAATAGTTTAAAATGTCACTAAAATGCAGTATTTAAACCTCACAATTAAATAGAAAATGAATGGAATAACAGCAAAAAGGTCCACTTTTTGAGAAAAAAAGAACCACCCCTTTCACCAGGCTGCCCACGGGCTAATATTTTATAACTATTATTTTAACTATTATAAGGTTTAGTTTTTTTTTTTTTTGAGTGTGTTTTGTGCGTCTGTGTTTTATGTCTTAATGTCCATTTTTTGTTATCACTATGTGAGTTTTTTGTGTGGCACTGTTATGAAAAGAGGACTCTTGACTGCAAACCAAATCTACCTTCAGGTATAAATAAAGTAACCTAACCTATTATTATTTATTTACATTAAACATAAAGCAAACTTTAGTTTTGGAGGAAAACCCGCAAGACTTTTCAGTCTTTTCTTAAATCGCCTTTGTTTGGTTTATTTTGTATGTAACCTTTTTTTATTAATTAATTTATGTTTTACAAAATTAGGAAGATGTTTATCAAATGGTACTCATACAAAAGCAAATTGTAAGTGAATTAAACTCGCAAAATAGATTACATATTTGCCATATCTGTGCGCAATCTGATAATCAACCATATGGTATTCCCACGCTGTCACACGCAATTCGTAACTTTTTAATTTAGCAGCTAATTCATATGGATTTTTGTACGATCTCATTCGTACAATTTAGTACGATTTGCTCATCCTCCAATGACAGTTGGGTTTAGGGGTGGGGTTTGGTGCCACGCCTCCCAGCAAGAAGGTCGCTGGTTCGAGTCCCGGCTAGGCCAGTTGGCGTTTCTGTGTGAGTTTGTATGTTCTCCCCGTGTTGGCGTGGGTTTCCTCTAAGTGCTCCGGTTTCCCTCACAGTCCAAAGACATGCGCTATAGGTGAATTGGACGAACTAAATTGCCCGTAGTGTATGTGTGTGAATGTGAGACTGTATGGGTGTTTCCCAGTACTGGTAAGCGGCTGGAAAGGCATCCGCTGCGTAAAACATATGCCGGATAAGTTGGCGATTCATTCTGCTGTGGTGACCCCTGATAAAAAAGGGACTAAGCCGAAGGAAAATGAATGAATGAACTCGAATTACGAACGAATTACTTAAATTACTGAACGAATTAGCCACTAAACTGGCAAAATGTAAAATAGTTACGTTTCCTTGTGAGATCAGGCTGGGTATTCTTGGGCATTTAAAAAATTTATTAAAAAGTTAGTGACCAAATGCTTTTTCATAAACTGCCAATTTTTACTCTCATTTGGCACCTGGCAAGTGTCGATATATTTCTTAGATCCGAGTTATTTAATTAGTAGAAGTTAACTTTCAGCTACTGCAGTTATCAATTCGTTAGCATTCCTTTTGGCCTTTTAGCTGAATTTGATCATGAGTCCAAGACGTTTCACTGCCAATACGCCTTATTTATCCATTAGCAATTAGCAGCTAAACATGAACACTCATTAACACTTCTCAACTGCATTTAATACCAATGCTACGGAACAAAAGAAGCTTGTGCGGGCAAAAATAAGTTGAGATCTGTTCCAGCAGCGAGATTCATCATTTGTGGGATCATCAGCATGTTGCTTTCACACATTCATCAGTTCGATATTTACATCCCGCAGTGTTTTCTGGTAGTGAGGCACTCGAAAAAAAGCCACCGTTTGAGCTCCCATCCTCCAGCCTGGTTCCTACATTCACTCGAGCATCTGTTAGCCTTCAAATATGACGCATTGGATCCCATTTTTTTTCCTCTTTAGCCGTCTGTGTCCTAGTTGTGTGTTTCTCCCTTAAATTCTTAATAGATGTTGAGAACAGCATGGAAGCCTTTCCAAGATCTCGAGCTGCAAAAATAAATCAGAAATAGCTCTTCAAATGGCTTCCAATAAAACAAAAAACAGTATTTTTTGCATCATTTAGTGCAGCGGGAATTTGGGAGAGCTGTAAAATTTGGTGCTTTTTCTGAGTGTGAATCTTTAGTAGAGGGTGTTTAATTTGCATTGTATATGTTACCGGAAATGTGTGAAATCCCGGTATTGTATAGAATGCCTAGGAAATGTATAGAAATATCAATTTTTGCATACGTTTCCTAGGCGTTCTATGAAATTCCTAGGCATTATATAGAATGACAAGTATCATTTAGCACAACAAAAGCCTTTATTGATCATTACATATTTTAAAGTGGAAGGAACACGAAATAAAGCATATGATGTTCTTACCGGAAAAACAATGACAGCAGAACTGAGATTGAAGTATTTGTTACAGTAGGTAAGACTGGAATGGCACTTAGAATTGTACTTAATTTTCTTCTTTCACACAAAAACACTTCATATTTTGGCACTTTGGTCTTGCACATTCATATTTCACAAATTAGTGAGGAACCTCAGTGTCGCGAGGAGAATTATGGCAATATTGTTTATGATGTTCAACACTCATGTGCTTCGATCGCCATCATCAAACAACGACCTAAGCTCCACCGCCAACACCAGTGGCGGGAAAATGGCGGGGGTAGGCCAGTTACATACTTTGCCGCACAGCAACATGGCATTCTATAGAATGCCTAGGCAATGTATAAAGTAGCAATCATTTCATACTCTGACGTTCGGTTTTAGGCTTTCTATACATTTCCTTTCACACATTGCTGGTAACGTACACAACTATCATCTGCATGATTTGTACTCAGTGTCAGTTTGGACACACAAGAATGTCCATAAATCAGAAAACTGCCAGCATTTGGTTCATCTGCACTGCAAAAATTGCTCTAGTTCTAGTCCAAATATCTAAAAATTCTTAAAGAGCCCCTACTATGAGTTTTTGAAAATGACTTTCCATGCAGTGTGTAACACAGCGCTTAGTGATTGAAAACATCCAGCTGAGGGTTAAATCTGAAAGTGCACCGTGTTTAAAACGATTGATTCTTTAACGAAATAGTGGACTCAAAGTCGAATGAATGATTCGTTTTTAGTTCGGATCTTTTGCCTGTTCGTATCAACGTCGATACGGGACATCGCCAAATATGAAGTGTCGGATCTGGTAAAACGTGAACGCGCCAAACCCTTCAGACACTAGCGGAGCGTAGGGGATCATGGGATTGATCATGACGCAAAGATTACTATCACTAGTAATGGCCAGATATGCGGCTGTGGGGAATAAAGGGTTAAAGTTCGTTTTCACAACAATACCATAGTATACCATGTGCTGTGTTTGTTTCAGTCATTTTTCTTATGATTGATACAATAATCTACGCTGCAACGCGGGATTCGCCAGCCCTTTGTTATTAAAGGAAGGAGCAGCAAAGACTATTAATGTATGGGACTTTGTCAGTAACTGTTACACAGTTTATATGGACCAGTTTCTTCTTCCTCCAGATCCTGTAAGTGCTTCTCCTTCCTACACAACGTGATGTGTGATTAAAATTGTTGCCTCTTTTTCTATAGTTTGCAAAATATGTATTTAATTGTGTGTTGTAACTTGTAATCGCTCCACACGGCTTGTAATCACTTATCTATTATAGGTCAGTGCTTGTACTGTATCTCTCAGGTTAAATCTTTATGGGGCTATTCACATATTGCGTCCAAAACCACATTGAAAACGTGACGTGTGCTTCTTCCTTTACCGATTTAAATGCATTTGTGAGCTTGTGATCCTCTGCCGTTTGTCTTTGCTATGGCCACCATCAGCTGTTCAACTTTTGCAACTGTGTGGATTAATACTGAACGTGTGTTGTTGTTATTACTTGGGGTTAGGGTTAAGAGTAGAGTAATATGCTGGTGTTTAACTGCATTGCTTTAGTGCATTCCTACATTGGGCTCACATATGCTCTGAACTCTGGCAACGTCATAACCGTGGTGGGCATTTCTCTCTGTCTCGTGCTGAATTCAGTCGACCAATCACAACAGACTGGCTCATCGGACCAATCAGCGCAGATTTGCATCGCGCTAAGGAGAGGTTTGGGAACAAATGAATCGCTGAACAAATCATATGAGAGTCGTTGGGATAATTAGGTAAAAATAAATGCATATTATAAGACAATGAAAGTGTTTCTTGACCTTGCATGCATATCAGCCTGTTGTTGGAGACCCCCAAAACCAAAATATGACCTTTTATAATGTATAATAGGGGCTCTTTAAACCAAGAAGCATTTTCTTGAAGTAAATAATGTCAAAAATTAAGGGAGTTTTTTCTTAAAACATACAAAATAATCTGCTAGTGGAGTCAAATCTTGTTAGGTCTGATATAAGATTATTTTACTTACCCCCCTGGCAGGTAAATTAGATTGTTAAAAGAAAAAACTCACTTAATTTGGAAATAGTATTTCTGAAAACGAAACAATATTTTTTACTTGTCTAGAAAATGCTTCTTGATTTAAGAACTTTTAGATATTTGGACTAGAAACGAGCCAAAAACTCTGCATAACTAAAGCATTTTTTGCAGTGTGTAGATGAGGTTTGAAATGCATTTCTGTTAATTAGTGGTCCAGGCTGTCGGAGCGAGCGTAAATAAATGAGGTTGCTCATTAGCATAGCAGTGGTGAACGTTCAGACTGTAAGTTCAGATGGCGTCGGGTGCCAAACGCTGCACTGAAGGCCACTGCTGTGCTGAGCTCAGGCCGTCTCAAGTTAAATTCACTGCAAAGCCTGGATCTGCGATGCATCTGCGGAAGCCAGAAAGCCCAAGATGCTTTGCGATACCTGAGTCATGCTTGACAGAAGATTTATATGCCTTTATTTATGTTAACATCCATCCAAGTGGAAAAATGCTTTCAATTTCTCTTTATACACATTTCAGTGTCAGCTCTTTCCTCAGTGTTTGAAAGGATGGGATCATACACTGCAAAAAATGCATGATATTTTTGTCTTGTTTCTAGTCCAAATATCAAAAAATTCTTAAAACAAGGAGCACGGGGTAAGCAAAATATCATAGGCAAATTATTTTGCTTGTTTTAAGGAAAAACTCACTTAATTTTGGCATATTATTTCTGAAAACAAAAACAAAATCGAAGGAAGAAGCCATTTTTTACAGTGTAGATACTCTTTCTGTTGTCGTGTCCATGTGAACGTCTGAAAACGAGAGTCTTTGAAAACGATGATGTCATGCGAGTGCATGGTATGTGTTTAAGCAGGTGTAGATTAAAAGCAAGCATGAATAAACACACAACAATGGCAGACTACATGTGTAGTATAGTGTTGTTGTTGGTCAAGTGTTTGGTAACGTTTCCTTAGTAAAGTATGGGTTTACTTCACATTACAATCCAAAGCAGAGACACATCTTACACACACATGGCAAATTCTACACACACACACACACCAGTGCTGAGCCGCTAACGACACATTGTCACTTCCTTCCTTTACTAAGGCCATATCCACATGTACAGAGGTATTTTTATAAACAGTTTTCCATGCTTTCATTAAAAAAATCTCTGTCCACATGAAAACACTGAAACAGAGTTTCAGAAAATCTTCAACCTGGCTGGAGTTTTCAGAAAGTTTCGGTTTCAGTCACTCGATACTCCGTTTTCGTGTGGACAAACAGCGAAACTACGTAGAAAATTATGATATGCAATTATAAATGGTATCGTGAGTCAACTTGATTTGTTTTTAAGGAAAATACACACACAGATTAGTAATAATGCTGAAATGTGCATTTGTAAAATTAGAAATGGTTTCAAAATAAATAATTTTTACAAAATGAAATATTTGCATTAATGTAAACTTATTTTCATATACTTGCAATTATTAAATGATATATAACGATATGTTATATGTATAGCTTTGTATTATTGTTTGATATATTCTTATTTTCTGATTTTTGTCTTGTTCTGGTAAAGCATTTGCTAAAAAATGTTTTCTCTGCCTAAACACAATTATGATTGATATCATAATTGATTGATATGATCGCATTAATCAGTTAATCATTAATAAGCAGAGATGTGGTCTCGAGCGCAGGGAAATGGTCTTTGTAGATCAGTGTGCTTCTTCACTACTGTTGCTGTGAGAGGAGAGACCGCTGTTCAGGTGAAGAGCACCAGCAGCTCAAACATACTTCTTCAGGATTTCATCCTGCACATGCGCGGGTCAGCAAGCACAGTCACAGACAGGACTCGATATCAAACAAATCTGTTCACGCGCCATCAGAAAAGTACCGCATAAAGTCTGAATTGGGTATTATATATATATATATATATATATATATATATATATATATTTTATATATATAAAATCTTTTTTTGTTTGATTGTTTTGTTAGCAGCACGGAAAACGGAAAACTGTTCTCAGAAAGTATGGGTTATTATTTATCAAAGACCATAGAATACACAAGACGTGTCACTCGTATCTTTTTGAATGGGGAAAAGTGTAACGGTCAATATGGTGAATAAAGCCCCGCCTACTAGTTCAGGAGCCAATCATCGATCACTATATGGCAAATAAAGCACGCCTTCTAGTACAGGAGCCAATCATCGATCGCTGTAGACTGACAATACCCCGGGGGAGGAGCTCGGACTAGGCATGAGTTTCTACAGAATTTGTGTGATTTGGATGCTTAGAAATGAAACTAAAGAGACAGTTGTTCTTTAATTTTATTGATGATTCCTAATATGAAATTCAATAGTAAGCTTGGCAAACAGTTTTGAAAAATTTGATGTTACCCCATTCAAACAGAATTCCCAGGCATACTGCCCGAGAGGCGTTTCAAAGATGGCCACCGAGTGAAATGACTTGCCTTAAAGGGACTTTGTATTTATTTAGTATAATCGCAACATTGTCCCATTATTGTCCCCACAGTTGCTGACATCGCGATGGCGATTGCGATACAACTAATCATGCAGCACTACCTAGAATGCAAAAATCATATCTAAATTTTAAACATAATATAATGGTTAAAGGTAATATCAGGGAAAAAAAGCAATGCTATCTCACGACAATTTGTAACTTTTTGATTTGTACAACTTAGTACGATTTGCTCATCCCCCAATGACGGTTGTGTTTAGGGGTGAGGTTTGGTGCCACGCCTCCTTTTAAAAATAGTAAACTTTTTTAAATGACTGAACTTGTATGTGAATTCGTACTAATTAGCCACTAAACTGACAAAATGCTAAATAGTTGCGTTTCCTCCTGAGATCAGGCAGAAAAAAAGCATAGGGCACTATGAAGAGGCCATATGATGCTATTACTTTGTATTATATGACCCATGATTGTTCACATGCTGCACATTATTGCATCTGATCTGATAGAGTTCTACTTTTTACAAAGCCCCGCCTTCCTGTGCGCCCAGAGTGCTCTGATTGGCCAGCTTCCAGTGGCTCTAAAGCAATCGTAAAGGAAGTAATTAAACTAATATCTGGAGTGGATGAATGTGTTTTTGGCAGATCTGTTCTACTGAATGAATCTCTTTTGTGGGAGACTTGCAGTTTTGTTACTATGCAGATATTATACATGCACAAACATGGAAACGGCATCATATGGCCTGTTTTAAAGCCATTTCTGTGCTTTTTTTAAATATAGTACTTCTAATCCACCAGAGTCTTTTGGGTCTGCGCGTGTTTGTCCATGGAGGAACAGCCAACATCCTGCTGTCTTAAAATTTTAATCACCCCATGATGTACACGCGTGTTTCACTGCCAATCCATGCTTCGCTGCAGCTAATGAAGTTTATGATTGCGATCATCGTTTTCATCATTGTTCATAATGAACACACAATATGGGGGAGGCATGGCGGAGGGAAAGAGAGGGTGAAAACGTTTCATCCAAAACGGCTCCTCTCTGCTCGACATTTCCAAAACAAGCCGCTGTTTACGCATAACCTAATTATCTCCTGCAGTCATTCTCTCATTAATGTGATTTTTGTGTCCGGGTTTTTTTTGTTTTTCTTGTTTCGCATTACAGAGATTGTCGCTTGTGTTGCAGGACTGCTGAGGTGAGCCTGGTATTGTGTGTTCATTATTATATCTTTATGCAGGAGTTCATTTGAAATCCTCTCCATTTATGAGTGTAATGTTGTAGTATGGAACACGAAACCTGCAAAAACAATAAATAAACAAATATGCAAATAAAAAAATAAATCACCCTCTTATTTGCATGTTGAGCTGAGGAAAAGTGAATACGGAACTACGTTAAAAAATAAATAAACTTATTTATTTGAGTATTTATTTATTTATTGTTATATTTATGCAGGAATT
>CAIGQV010018202.1:4084578-4132380 GCA_903798115.1 Danio jaintianensis
GTGTGTGTGTGTGTGTGTGTGTGTGTGTGTGTGTGTGTGTGTGTGTGAAATAATCCTTCCGCATATAATGACACGCTTTCCACTGTATCCAGATCCATAATGAACGGCATCAGCGGAAACACACGCACACACACAAAAGCTTAAGGATCAAAGCTCTCCTCAAGTGTTTGAAATTCATTGTACACACCGAGTTATTAATTCAGGATTTGACGGATTAAATCGTGATCGGCTAATGAGACAGAAAACAGACATCCCCACTGTGTCTTTGGCCAGTGTTTTTGTTGTTGTGATGCTTCTGAAGGAATGCACAGATGTTATTAATTTCGGGTCTATTTTTGTTTGTTTGTTTGCAGAGACAAGAATCCGGATCCGCTGGAAACATCAAACCCTCAGGTGGACAAGGTATAATTCAGCACTCCGTTCTGTTCATTATCAGGATATAAAAAAAACATGAATGTGCTGCAAGTGTGCATTTGTTTCTCTTTCTCGCTCTGTTACATAGTGCGATTGATATTTGTAGAGGAGGCAATATTATTTTTATGTTTGAAGGTAAGTGTAGAGTAGTACAGAGATTATTTAATTATGGCTTAGTTTTTAATTATATTCAACATTAAAGGGATAGTTCACGCACAAATGTACTTACAAATTAATCAAGTGCTTCCAAACCAGTTTTTTTTCCTGCTGAACCTAAAAGTAGATACTTTGAAGAATGATCCCATCAAGCATTTTTTATTTTTAAAAGATGTCTAATAGACGTCTAAACATAGTCGTCTTGGCTAAAACAAGGCTAAATTTGAGCTGTCAGTGAAAATCTATTAGACGTCTAGTTTTGGCCTATTCTTAGACTAGTCATCAAATAAACAGAAATGAATGACTACACATATAAAGTATGTCTAATCTGTCTATTTGTTTTGGGCTATTCTTAGATGTCTTGTTTTAGCCAAGCTGTCTACGTTTAGATGTCTATTAGACGTCTATTAAACACAAAATTGTTTGCTGGGATACTTGTGACCAATAAGCATTGACATCCATCATAGGGAAAACAAATACTATGGAAGTCAATGGTTTCCAGTTTTCAGCATTCTTCAAAGTATCTTCTTTTGTGTTCAACAGAAGAAACTCAAACTGCTGTGTGACAAGTTGAGTAAACGATTACAGAATTTTTCAATTTTCAATCACACTCCTAAAAGTAAACACTCAAAAAATGACTTTTGTTGTCTGCTCCAACTAGAGGTTTGCATGGGACTGATTTTTTTGTCCCACTCCCACCCACTCTCGCCAGGATTTATTCCGCACCTGACCACTCTCGCTGTATATTCAGATTTTGTTCACCCGCTGCCCGCTTAGAATAATTTTCTACCCGACCCGACCGCTCCCGCTAAATTTAGATCTGGTTTCCAAAATCTCACGTTTAAATTGGGTACTACCAAAAGAGAGAGATAACCAATAAAGCTGTAGGTTGTGCAAGGATTGTAGGCTAAATGTTTTGTTTGCCCCTTTGGATTAGACATGAGTGCTGCCTTAAACTTGAGGTTCCAGTCTTCTGAAGCTGGTGCGCCGCTTAGCACCATGGCACGCATATGACAGTTGGAAGTAACATTCGTCGGACGTGCACATTCGCATGTTATTTAAAATGAAACTATTCAGATGGCGCTCTGTGGTGCGGCAGAAATATAAACAGTGTCCTGAGTCGTAGATGGGCGCCGCGTACAGCTGCTGACTTGCAGCGCCGGTGCGTACCCTTGTGTTTAGAATTCTAAAATGCGCATCTGGTGTGCGACCCCCTTGACTGCTAAAGGGTAAAACTTTGAGGTATTATCACATAATACCTCAAAGGATGAAAAAGACTCCCATACATCAGACTTGCCTGATGCGGGTTTCCTAACAGTAAACTGACCGTTTTCTAATGCAAGCTGAACATCCTTCAAGGACAGTGCATATTCAGTTTGCTCTGCCATGGTAAAGCCCACTCTGAGGACCGTTATGCAGATGATGCACGCAGAGACTGTGCGAATAAAACGCAAGTGCAGAAAGCACTGGTCCATGCGTTCAACGTGTAACAGTTGTGAGCACTGACGTACCGGTGCTTAATAAGAATGAGGAAATCACAGATATGCTGTTCCGAAATAATGTTGGGACTCGGGAGCGCTATATTGTTAGATTGCTATATTGTTAGAGTTACCGACTGCTACCGCGTTTTATTTGAAAATTTATTTCCGCAGCGCAAGAAATCTGGGAATGCAGACCGCTACCTTGTATATGTTTTACACAGCGGATGCCCTTCCAGCTGCAACCCAGTACTGGGAAACACCCATACACACTCATTCACACACACTACGGCCAATTTAGTTTATTCAGTTCAGCGTTTGCAATTATGTTTGCAAACTCCACACAGAAATGCCAACTGACCCAGCCGGGACTTGAACCAGCGACCTTCTTGCTGTGAGGCAACAGTGCTAACCACTGAGCCACTGTGTTTCCCTTTAAAGAACCATTTATTTTTCAAACCCAAAGAACAGTTTTTCACCATAAAGAACCTTTTATCTGAGAATAAAGAGATTGTATCATTGAAAACTGTTCTTTATGGAGCCATAGATGTCAGTGAAAAGTCTTTATGCACTGTAAAAACTGCTGGGTTCCACACAAATCCTTCATGTTAACTTAATCCTTTTTACAAATTTAAGTGGATTGAACATAAAACAATTAAATTGTCCCAGAAAACTTAAGAATTGTGTTGTTTCAACTCATTTTAAATTAGTTCGAACAAGCAGCAAAAGTCATTTTTTTGAGTGTATTATTGTGTCATATACCGCAGTGCTGCTCTCAGGAAAGGTCAAACCTGATCAACCGTAGAAAGCAGAAACAAGTAGTGAGAGAAATGCAGCGTCCATTATCGACCCAACACACACACAATGTGTCGTTTTTGCAGACCCGTCCAAGAAGGACGTCCCGGCTGAGGACTTCGACATCGACATGGGGGCCCCCGAGACAGAGAAAGCTGCCGTGGCCATCCAGTCGCAGTTCAGAAAGTTCCAGAAGAAGAAGCAGACGGTGAAATCATAACCGGATTCATCTGCGGCCCCACATTTAGGGCAGGGGAATGCATGTCAGAAAAATGGCTCTGTTCACGGGGCGGGGAATAAAATAATAAAACAATGAAATTTCGGTTCCCCACAGCACCAAATGTTTTTCAATATAATACCTTTTCTGTCTGAAATAGCCTACTTTTGTTATTTTTTTAATAAGTTTGTCTCATTGACGTCAAAGGTGTTTAAAAAAAACAAAAAACATCCACCTAAAAGTGTGATTGCATTTCTGTATTTATTGGCAGTGTGGCTCAAGGAAAACATCATGCTTGACATTAAGATTCGAATGAATTTATTAATCTTTCTGTTGTGTTTTATTGAGTTATTTTTGTCTGTATAGATGAACTGATGTTGTGTTTGTGGTTTATCATTATCATTCTGCCTACGTCAGTGTTTTTGTCGGTGTATTATAATATTCCTGATTCCCACCAATCTGTTGGAAATAATCATGTGAGCTGAATAAATATTGGGAAGACCTCAATGACTGATATGATTATTTAAACATTGTTTTATTTCTTCTCTGTTGTCCTTTGCAAACAACTTCAATATTTTGGAGATTTGAAAGCAAGCATTAAATACAACTGGAAATAATTTTTATTTAGAAAGTGCTAGTATAACTTTCACAAACAATTATGAAGCATTCAATTAAATCTTAATTTTAAAGTATAAATTATTGAAGAAATATACATAATATTGGTGCTGTGATTGGCTAGACTGCCTGTCAAACAACCTCCTGGCAACCTTCTAATGCAAAGACCCTCATATATAATTCAAAGTCTACAATCATAAAACTATAAATGACCTAACTGGATAACTGTAGTAAATATTGTAAACAGTATTGTCTATCAAGTAGCTACAATATTTCTGAATGTGCATTATATAAACCTTTACCAAATTTAACAATAGTGTTATAGTAGTAAAGATGTAGTAAAGTTTGATTTGTGGTTACCAATGTTGGAGGTACTTCTTACTTCTTCAGATATGTAAACGCTGTTACTTTTTTCCATGTATATATAAATATATTTCCTACAAAGGTTTATTCACTTCAGATTTCACTTTGTTGTAAAAGGGCAGTTTTAGTTTATACTTTAAAAAAATATATATATACATATTATGCCAATCATGGGATTAAAAACTTAATGTAAAGCATTACTTTTTTCCAAAAAGTACACATTAAAAAAAATATATATTACAATTTTTTCTTCTTTCAAAAGTAAGTCCCAACACCGGTTATTACCATGGTTAATTTGAAAAAGGCAAATAACAAGCACAAACAAGCTTTGCAAACATGGCATAGAAAAAATTAGCAAATTCAGGAAATCATGTAATACACTGTAAAAAATATCCATAAATTAACAGTTTTTCATATTTTGTGATTCATGCTTTCATTTATTTTTTATTTTTCCCTGTTTATTTATGCTTTTGAATTGCATTGAGACCCTGATCTTTCTTCCAACAAATTTTATCGTTGAAAAGTTCCAAAAAGTGACTTTTATGAACATTTTTAATAGTTTAAAGTGATATATTGTCTGGGTTGGTGTTGTATATTATGCTACAAAAATTTTGTAATAAACTGCCAGTATTGTCTGTTATTTTACAAACTTATTTCTCTATATATTGTTTCTTATACATTATTCATTCATTCTTTTTTTTTTGGCTTAGTCCCTTATTTATCAGGGGTCACTACAGAGAAATGAACCACCAACTATTCCAGCATATGTTTTACGCAGCGGATGCCCTTCCAGCCGTAACCCAGTACTGTGAAACACCCATACACACTCACATTCACACACACTCATACATTACAGCCAATTTAGTTAATCCAATTCACCTACAGCGCATGTCTTTGGACTGTGGGGGAAACCGGGGCACCCGGAGGAAACCCACGCCAACATGGGGAGAACATGAAAACTCCACACAGAAACGCCGACTGGCCAAGCCGGGACTCAAACCAGCGACCTTCTTGCTATGAGGTGACAGTGCTAGGTACTGAGCCACCATGCTGCCCAACTAGTTTTTTTTAAAGTTATCCCTTATGCTCACCAAGAATTCGTTTATTTGATCAAAGTGGCCAATTTTGAGCACTTCAGTTTGGAATGACACCAGTATGGCGGCCATGATTGTTTTCCCTCTGAAATACACTTTGGAGGGTGATATATCCAATTTGGAACAAACCAAGGCCCACTTCCAATTCCACCCTTTAGCTCTTCCCCCTTACTGCACCCCTTGTTTCAGGGATGTCCCAAATAATTTAGCTTGGAGGCGTAGGGGTAAATGGCAATAAAGCCCTTCAAATAGAAATTTTTCAGGACCATACTACAAATGAAGGGGTATGAGAAGTTAGGTTGTAATGACTTTCCCGAAACCCTTTTCCCGATCTTTCTGAATGAAATGCCTACTTTACTACATCCAATCAGCTTGCAGTAGAAAAAACAAGCCACACCCACTTTTTTTATCTCATTTAATATTTCATTTATCTAGAAACTGCGTCACAATATGAAAAAAAATGGTTGCAGCTTCCGGTTCATGCGGACTTTAAACATTATTTCCTCAGGCTGTAGCTTCATTCAAAACGCTGTAGGTTAGATCAGTGTTTCTCAACCACGTTCCTGGAGGATCACCAACACTGCATGTTTTGGATGTCTCCTTTGTCTGTCAAACCCATTGCAGCTCTTTCAGTCTCTGCTAATGAGCTGATGATCTGAATCAGGTGTGATTGGTTAAGGAGACATGGAAAATGTGCAGAGCTGGTGGTCCTACAGGAACGTGGTTGAGAAACACTGGGTTATATCATCGATTGGTGAATATTGGCCAATGTGATGAATTCATTCGGGATGCCAGTCTTGGCTTATTGATCTGTGAAAGTGATTCAGTTAATTACTTTAATGAATTAACACTCTTCTAAAACGAGAAGACAGAAGCGCATCTCCTCGACACCTCGCTAACCACAACAATCTTCTGAATCTCTCCAATCTCCATTATGTGCCGCAAACGCTGAGCTCTGTGAGTCCTGTATAGGTGGATTCAGAGAGAAAATCCCCCTCATGGGTCTAATTACGGCAGTTTTTCTGTTCAGAACCACATGCTGGGGTCTGACAGGTTCATTAGGTTTCAGCTGCGTGGAGGAGTTGGCTCTGATGTACCAGTACAGAAAGGAAAACACAGAGGGATTCACTCTGATTCAAAAGCTATTGCTCAAACTGAGATAAAACTTCTATTAATCTGTATTGCTCACTAGCAAACTGTAAAATACTCAGTGAAAATGATGTGAGCAGTCAAACAGCTAGCTTCTCTGCATGGTTTTACAGGTTTAGATAAGCCATGTCTATACCATAGCATTTTCACAAAGACAAACATAGTCAGAGTATACATTTTATCCTGGATTTTCCATGGTGTATAATGGTGTTGAGAGGGGTCTGGATGCAGACTTGGTGCAGTTGCAAGGTGAGCTGCATGCAATGCTTTTTAATGCCCGCACCTAACGCCACCCCTACCCCTACCCCTCACAGTGACGTCATTAGCTCCATTGAGTGCATTGTGACCCCGTTTACACTAATATGTTTTCGTTTTAAAACACACAAGTTTTGCTACGGTTACGCTTTCCGTCCACACTACCCCGGAGTTTTCGAGCGCTGAAAACAGAGCATTTTGGAAATGCTGACGAGGCTGTTTTGGTTTTAAAACGCTGCTGCTGCATGTCAGTGTGGATGGGGGAAAATGGAGACATCTGAAAACGGAGGTGTGGCTGCAGACATTCACTAACTGATTGGGGCTTTTTCTCAATATTAAGTACACGAAGTTCAGTCTAGCAGCCTTTCCTTCTAAGTTCAGACTTTGCAAGTTTGATATGGAAAACAAACTCCCGAGGACACGTCTGGTAAATCTTTCAAAGTGAACAGTGTACTTTATAACCTCATTCACATCACCCTGCTACGTTGTTTATCTTAACAATAAAATGAAAACTTGATATAAGGAACTGCCTATTTTCAATTTGATATTAAGTTACAGAAACATCTTCTGATGCACAACCTTGGACACATCATCAGTGTTGTTTCCTGGACTCACGAGGTGTTTCGGGTCTTGCAACAGACACCCTCCCCAGGTGACCCAACCGAGGCTGATCAGATCCCGGCCTGTGTCCAAGTGGCATGCTACCGCCCCCACCGTTCCCCCCTCTTCAACCAGAGACATCTGGATGCTTTCTCCACTGCCTCCACGTTGTTGCTTATGGCTCTATTTCGGTTGGCGCCTGTTATTCCCAGTGTACCATAGGCCTTGTTCAGGGTGTAGCTGGCAAATCCCCTACTGCCCACTTCCACTGGCATACACCTGGTCCTCCACCCATTTGTCCGACACTGCTCCACCAGCTCCTGATATTTTTCCTTCTTTCTCTCCTGAGCCTCCTCCATCCTCTCCTTCCAAGGCACTGTTAGCTCTAGCAGGATTAGTTGTCTTGTGGCCTCAGAGACCAAGATTATGTCAGGTCTCAATGTGGACTGGGTGATGTGTGGTGGTATCTTCAGTTGCCTCTCTAGGTCAACTGACATCATTCAGTCTCGGGCCGTGGAGAGCAACCCAGCAGGGCAGCTCTTTGATGTTTTCTCTGGCCTTTGTCCTTCCTTAATGAAGTGAATGGCCTTGGCTGTGGCTTGGTGGTATCGGCTGTCCTTGATCCCCTCGCTGATCACCTCAGCAATGGATTTAAGGACCTAATCATGTCTCCATCGATACCGACCCTCACCTAGTGCCTTGGAGCAGCTGCTCAAGGTGTGTTCTTGTGTCCCTGGCTTGGAACACAGCGGGCATGCAGGTGTCTTTACTCTGCCCCATGTGTACAGGTTAGATGGGCTGGGAAGAATGTCGTTGACCCCTTGGATCAAGAACCTAATTCTCAGGCGGTTCCACGTCCAGATATCCTTCCAGGTGACATTCCGCTCCATCGCCTGCTCCCACTTCATCCAGGCACCTTGCTGCCGCATGGCCACTGCTCTGCTGGTTCTCTCCTCCTCAATTGAAGCACGCACCTCCTCCTGCACCAGCCTCTGCCTCTCCCTCCCACTGGCCAAGTCGTACCGGGTTGCTGCTAGGCTCTCCCAAGTCCGGCTCTGCCTTGCGCTACTGCCCCAAGGATGGCCTTGTGCTTCAGATGGGTTTCAGCTTGTTCAGATGCCTCTGCTGCCCTCCACTTCCTCCCTGTCCTGATGACAATCCCTGCACCAGACACTTTTGCATCTCTGGATCCAGAATACTGCAGATATTCCCGTGCCCGTGCCCGTACTATAGTTAAATAGTAAAATATAAATAGTTTATACAATATAAGAAATAAAGGCAAGCAATCAGTCAATATGCAGAATCAGTGTATGTGGTTACATAGATTAATATATTAACTTATCTTTGCGCTCAGCCAAAGCACGTTACCTGAGAACAAGTAATAGATTCAAAAGACCAAAGAGTCATTAGATAGAGACAAGATGAATTAAATATCACGTTTAACAACTATAGTGAGATGAAATCCAGAGGTAGATTCTTGATGAACTGTCCGACGTGCGCTGCTCTCACCTGGGGATGGTGTGATCAAAGCACCTGCTGACTGCCCAGTGCTCTGACATGCGTATATGCTGCAGCGCACGCCAGAGTGTGTGTGGTCACGTGATGTGCGTTTTCAGCGGTGTAGTGTGGACAGAGATTTGGTCAGAAATGCTAGGTGAAACGCCAGTGTGGACGTGGATCGTTTTCATTCTAAAACGCCGTTTTAAAACTAAAACGTATAGTGTAAACAGGGCCTGTGTCTGACATTGCAATTCTGAAATATGCAGTCTCAGCTTGCAAATCCAAGTCTGCATCCAGATACTATTGATGGTGTTTGGTATTTGGCCCTTTTATTGACACTTCCAAAAGTGCATAAATTTGTCATAAAACTATGCAATGACAATTTGTACCTTATTGATTTAGTGGCTAATTTGTAATTATTTTTACAATCTCAATGAGGGGTTATAAGTGGGGTTTGAGAGTACGCCTTCTTTTTAAAACTCTTACATTTTCATATTAATTCTATTGTAAGAATTCATAGGAATTAGCCACTTTTCTGACAATATGTAAAATAGTTTTACGTTTCCTTGTGTGATAGGGCTGGTTAATGCATGGCTTATAAAATATATTTCAAATTATAAACTCAAATCACTGACTTCTGGCGGCTGCCTAATGCACGTTCTCGACAAATTCTTAGCTGATCACTGACTCGACGTATGACACATGATGATGATAATGACGATACTCTGATTCAAACAAATACGGCTGTGCAAAAACTCAAGCTCTTCTCCAGTAAAATCCTCTCACATTTGAGCCATCTATTTTCCATTTTCAATTAGTTACTGGCATTTAGATATCCTCATTCGTCTACGCTCACTTCCGCTATGAGTGTGTCTTACGTTATGCCAACGCTATCTCACGTCAATTAGTAACTGTTTGATTAAGTGGCTAATTCGTATGAAATCGTATGATCTTATTCGTACAATTTAGTATGATATGCTTATCCCCTAATGACGGCTGGGTGCCAGGCCTTCTTTTAAAAATCGTACATTTTCTTATGACTGAACTCATACAAATTCGTACGAATTAGCCACTAAACTGACAAAACATAAAATAGTTAAGTTTCCTCGTGAGATCAGGCTGGTTATGCATCATTACGAATGCTCCTTAGTAATGAGTCTTACTAACAGTTAACTGAAGTCAGGGATTTGAGCGTAAAATAAAATGTAACAGTACATGTTGAAATATTTTTGTTACAAAAACATGTCAATCCACTTCTTAAGACATGCATTAACCTCCTGGCAGCATATTCGCCCTATGTGTTAGTTTTTCGTTGAATTTATGTTCTTTTGGAAGCTTAAAAAAGGTACCCAACTACCCAACACCATTATAGAGCATGAAAGAGCTAGAATAAAATGTACAACTACTCTGACTGTGTTTGTCTGACAGGAAAAAAAAGTCATATACACCAAAAATGGCTTGTAGTTTCTACATAGAAATCAAAAATTCTTGTTATAAGCGACACTAGTGGCCATTAAGTAGAAAGAAGTATATTTGAGACTATAGACTATATAAACATACAAACCTTGGGTAGGTGAGACTACAGTTTGAATAATTTTAATATTTAAGTTTAATGTTGCAATAAATATAGCTTTTTTTATACTGGACATTATAGGCAATTGTTTTCTGCATCATAAAACAGAGTAGGTATTTGATTTTCCTTTCAAAAACATCCCAAGTTGCTCAGGTATTAATAAGACACTGCATCGGTTTTTCTCAAGCCATATGAGAAATGGCATTAAATGCTTGAGCTATTTAAAGAAGGAAGTTTTCTGATTGGCTGTCAAAGTTTTTATCATTTATAAGCTGGAAAAAATATTCTGAAACTGATTCAAACAATACTATTTCTGTATACAATGCAAAAATAAGCAGTTTATTTACACTGCAAAATTAGCGTTTTTAAATGAAAAACCCTTGATTTCAACTCCGAAAACTTCTGATGTTGAAAAGTTCTCGCTGAAGTTTAACAAAGTGAATTTTGTAGAAAACGAAAGACATTTCTCACATCAAAAGAATTCTGTTATTTATTAGAATTTATTGATTTTTGTTTCAGGGGTGGCGCAGTGGCGCAGTGGGTAGCGCTGTTGCCTCACAGCAAGAAGGTTGCTGGTTTGAGCCTTGGCTGGGTCAGTTGGCACACCCGTGTTCGTGTGGGTTTCCTCTGGGTGCTCCGGTTTCCCCCACAAGTCCAAAGATATGCGCTGTAGGTGAATTGGGTAAGCTAAAATTGTAGGGCTGCACGGTGGCGCAGTGGGTAGCACGTACGCCTCACAGCAAGAAGGTCGCTGGTTCGAGCCTCGGCTGGGTCAGTTGGTGTTTCTGTGTGGAGTTTGCATGTTCTCCCCGTGTTCACGTGGGTTTCCTCCGGGTGCTCCGGTTTCCCCCACAAGTCCAAAAACATGTGGTATAGGTGAATTGGGTAGGCTAAATTGTCCGGAGTGAATGAGTGTGTATGGATGTTTCCCAGTGACCGGTTGCAGCTGGAAGGGCATCCGCTGTGTAAAACATATGCTGGATAAGTTGGCGGTTCATTCCGCTGTGGCGACCCCAGATTAATAAAGGGACTAAGCCGAAAAGAAAATGAATGAATGAATGATATTTGTTTCCAGCTCCGAATTTATTCTGACTCCAATTTTAAGTGACCGTCAAATTTAGCAAGTATTTCTAATTAAAAACAGATCAATCCTTACAATTCATAAGAAACCCAGTAAATCAATCCAATAGCAAAGATCAAGGTCCCATAATGAAATGCAAAAGCATATAAACAAAACACGAATTACAAAGCAAAGGCAACTTTTTTTTTTAGCCTACTGTACTGTTTGTTGCCTATATTCATCATTTAGGCTACTATTATATATATTTATCTTCGCTAGTATTTTTCAATTTGAAAACTGGATTAAGATATTAAATAATTTCCGAGATTATAGCCTGTTTATTGTTGTATAATGCGTATTATATTTTTTACATAAGCAACGTTTTAAAATAAATCTGCAGTGTGTTAATACACCATTTAGACCACAGCCAAATTGTTCTCAAGCAGATGCAATGAAGATTAATCCGCCAGAATGAGAGGCACTCGGCCAGATTGTCTTCTTTCAGATCAGTGTTGTGTTGCTGACAGCCGTGTGTTTCTGAGGCAAACCTCAATTCAGCACAGCACAGCTTTATTTATGACAGCGGTTAATAACAGCTGAGCGAGAGCGTCTATAAATATGTGCCAGAGACGATTAATTTGTCGTGCACTTCAGACGAAGATGGAGAATATAGTTGTCACAATGACTAACGTGTTCCCCCATTACCCACCGGGCTGACATGGCAGTATAAAACCAATTTCTGCGCGAGTGCTGGGGGAAGAGCGTCTGTTTGCGGCCCTTCACCAAAGCCTCTGAATCAATACTGCAATTTCACAGAGTCGTTCGCGCGCTTTTGACGGCCACGTGGGAATTCTCTCATCAAACGACAGACTGAGGCACGGGGATATGGGGGAATAATAACATAAAAATACTAAACAAAAGACTAAAACGACAACATTCTTTGATCTTCCACCAAGTTCTTTCAGGTACAGATTATTAATAATAATTTCAGATGAGAACTGGCATTAGGAGGCATGGAAGGTCATTCCCGCCACTTAATAAAAAATTAAAAAAAGGTTATTGTGACATTTGAAGTCAGAATTCTGAGATGTAAAGTCATAATTCAGAGTTATAAAGTCAGAAAAAAATCACAATAACCTATTTTTTATTCAGTGGCGGGAACGGGCTTCCATAAGGAGGAAAGTTGCTGATCGTCACATAAACAGGAGAAAATCATAGCATTTGCTTTTGAAGACATAAACACAGTGTTTTAAAGACATTGTTGGACCAAAAAAGGACACTTCACTGTTAATTTACTCACCCTAAGTGCATCCAAGATGTAGAAGACTTGCTTTCATCCGTAAAAGATGATTTTTAGCTGAAATCATGGAGATTCATAAAGTGCGCGGCTACTGGCATTTTGAGAGTCCAAAAACAAAACAACAACAACAAAATATGCTACAATAACAATTAATACTAGTGGCTTCTGATGATACATTGAGGTAAGATCTTGATAATATTTTAATATTATTTTTACACCAAGTCAGCATGAATTCAGAATGTACATTGTTTATTTTAGCTCACACTGTTATTCGTGAGGTGAATAATTAATCTGTGTAAATTAATCCACTGAGAAACAAAAAAGTTTAATTTTGGCAATCTTCAATCAGAGTCTGACTATTTGGTTCTGCATTTGGAGTGGCAGTTTCAGTTAGACGTACATCAACATAGTGAAATAAAAGTATCAGCAACTTCTGGTTCACTAAACTTAAACTTAACACTAGAACTACAGAGGCAGTCATTTTGACCATTTTTAAAATTTGTCAATTTAACCCTTATGTACTGTTGGGGATGTTTTCATCCACTCTGGGGGGATTTTGAGTCTTCATTTGGTCACAACTTTTTCTGTGTTTCAGCTAGTGGAATGATTTTTGGTGACAAATCTTATTTTGACACATATTTTGGGAAAATGCTTTGAAAAAAAAAACAAAAAACCAACAACGACGCACTCTGGGCAAATTTCCTACCCTTTTGTTATGTTAGGGATGAAAGCATCCACTAAATTAAACTGCTGTAAAAATGCATCAGATTAATATTTAAAATACAGTCTTTATTTTTGTTTACTCCATGTAGTTCTGAGAGCTGATGTGCATATTTTGATTTTCTCCGACACATCAAGGTAAGTGCGCAGTGGTCACTCTCACACACTTACACACACATACACACACTTTAATTTGCCGTTATACTCCATATAAAATCCATAAACTAAGCTTTTTTTTTTTTTTTTTTGCACAGGCCTATCTAAAGGGTTAATGGTGCCAATTGATAATCAACAGTAAAAATTAGAAATTTTACCGCTTCCCAACAGGGAAAACCATCAACAATCAAGAATGCGTGATTATGTCATGGCTTTTCAATCAACAAATGTGGTTATAATGGAAGTCAATGGGCAAAAACAGCCATGAACAGTAAATTAGGGAGAAAAATGAAAATCTTATGCTGCACAAAAACTAACAATGCATCAAAGACAATGTTGTTACTAATCTTTCACATGTCCACGACCAGCCCACAATTACTTTTTATATTGAAAATAAGTAATTTTGTGTGTTGTTTTCACCAAACCAGTGACATCATTTATGAATTTGGCAATTAAAGAGTTAAAATTCTGTAATTTTTTAAACATTTAGTAGTTTTGATCAGAACTGAGGTTGATTAACAGATTTATGCAAAACAAAATAATCTGATGCATTTTTACAGCAGTTAAATTTAGTGGATGTTTTCTTCCCTAACATAACAAAATGTAGTAAATTTGAACAGTGCACAAGGGTTAATAACACTGATAAAATAAAACACAAAACACAAAAAGAGTGCTGTGTTTCTATTATGAATGTCCATAATGATCAATTGAGCAGATGTGTTTGGTGTGCCATACTTTTTCCCATGCCTTTGAATATGTGTGCGTCTGTATAACTTATAACTTTCTGATAGCAAAAACATACAGCAACTTTACTTCAGACATGTCTTTCAAACTTTCAAAAACAATGTTTTCACTGCGTGAGGTGCACACCTTCAGGGGCAGTCTTATAACTCATACAATTATAGACTATATTTGAAAAAAGATTACATTTTTATGGTAATGACTTCATAAAAAATGATGTCAGACATTCAAAGCTTAATCCTTAAATCTTAATAGAAGCTTTGAATGTAAACATTACATGACAATATTATAATTTATAACACGATAATAATAGCCTATTATCATACCTCTTACACTACTCATTTTATTACTTGTAATCTCCTTTCTAATAAGAATAGTCAGCTGGACAGTTTCATTTTCAGAGCTGCTGCCTCAGTCAATTCGAGCAATAAAGAAGAAAAAAATTGCTTGTACAAGCAAAGTGTGGAGCAACAGTTGGATAATTCCATTTTGGTGCAGTGGAGGGGGAATTTAAATTTTATTGACAAACAATGTCTAAAGGACGGTAATTTGATTAATCATCAATATAAAATTTCATTCATAATTGTCCCTACATTAATTACATGCTTTCTATTTAGGATTTTCCATAATAAAAACACTTTTGTCTGGGTGGGCCAGCCTTCAGTTTGAGTGGGCCAGTGCCACCCTGGCCGTTACTGTATGTAGCCTTGCCACTGCTTCCAAGTACATGGCACTGGTGATTGTTTTTGCTGCCTCATCAGCCAATGAGCACACTTCTCAACATTTAAATACCTCAGTGTCTGAGTTAGCAATCTGCATCGCATTTTCAGATACCCTTCTCCACTCCAGCCCTGTGTAAAGATCTGCTACAGCATTGTGTTATATTCTCAAACAGCATGTTTCAAACAATTTTGAATATTTCATTGTCTTTCAAGCTATTTCTAAAACATCAATACCACATTGGTATTACAAAAATATATTATGAAACGGTTTGAATCAGTGAAATTAAGAGTAAAAGAATTAAGCAACCCAAGTTGTTTGGTGTTGACAAGCAGTTTAAAATATGAAAAATGAAGCAAAACAAGTGTCAGTGCTACAAAAATGATTTAAAAGCAGTGTAAAGCAAAATAATTAAGCCCTGAAACTTTGTGTCAGTATTACGAAAATAGTTTGAAACACAATTGCTGTCTGAAATTGCATACTGTAGAATATGTAATGTAATGTGTATTTATATAGCGCATTTATCATGTATGGCCATACACCCAAAGCGCTTCACAATCATGAGGGGGGTCTCTCCACACCACCACCAGTGTGCAGCATTCATTCATTCATTCATTTTTTTTTCGGCTTAGTCCCTTTAGCCAACTTATCCAGCATATGTTTTACGCAGCGGATGCCCTTCCAGCTGCAACCCATCACTGGGAAACACCCATACACTCTCATTCACACACATACACTACGGACAAATTAGCTTACCCAATTCACCTACAGCGCATGTCTTTGGACTTGTGGGGGAAACTGGAGCACCCGGAGGAAACCCACGCGAACATGGGGAGAACATGCAAACTCCACACAGAAATGCCAACTGACCCAGCCGAGGCTCGAACCAGCGACCTTCTTGCTGTGAGGCGATTGTGCTACCCACTGCGCAACCGCGTCGCCCAGTGTGCAGCATCCACTTGGAAAATGCGACGGCAGCCACAGGACAACGATGCCAGTGCACTCACCACACACCAGCTATAGGTGGAGTGGAGAGACAGTGATAGAGCCAATTTGGTGGATGGGGATGATTGTGAGGCCATGATTGGTAAGGGCCGATGGAGGGAATTTGGCCAGGACACTGGGATTACACCCCTACTCTTTACGAGAAGTGCCATGGGATTTTTAATGACCACAGAGAGTCAGGACCTTGGTTTCATCCAAAAGACGGCGCTCACTGACAGTATAGTGTCCCCTTCACTATATTGGGGTATTAGGACTCACACAGACCACAGGTTAAGTGCCCCCTGGTGGCCTCACTAACACCACTTCCAACAGCAACCTAGTTTTCCCATGGTCTACCATCCAAGTACTGACCAGGTTCAGCCCTGCTTAGCTTCAGTGAGTAACCAGTCTTGGGCTGCAGGGTGATATGGCAGGGAATTACACTGCATTTGCCATGTTGTTATTATCACATGACCTACCAGTACTACACAGAATGGAAGTAGGCATATTCGGACACAAAGATTGATACAACAACACACCTGGAAATAACTCTTCCACTGTTTTGCAAACACTTTCTGACTTGTTTGCACTGACGATTTCTGCTGTTTGTGTTGCGGATTAATTCAGTCGCATTGTGAACTATTTCTGACTGGTGTTTGCATTGCTAATTTTCTGTTGTTCCCCCTGAGCCACCAAAGCAGAGCAGAATCAGTTGTGCTTTTTGTCTCTGAGGAGAATGTGTGCTCCAGCTGAGCTCTCCGTCTCTCGTATGATTATGATTTCCAAAATGAAGCGTCTCTAGTATTCATTCAGATGAACAGAGATTCTGCCTTTGCTGTGATTAAAGCAAGAGCTAACCCAAAATGAAAATCCTTCACTTGTCGTTCTAACCCTAAAAACAAGAAAGATTTTAAATGACAAAACTTTGAGAGTACAACAAAACAAAGGTATAATGTTGTTTCTTGCACAGATCTTTCAGTGTATCATCAGGAGCTAATAGCTATGTTTCCATCCAAATATGCAAATTAAACTTAAGCACAAAACTGGAATATCGTATAAAACATTTGCGATTAAAGCAGCATGTCCATCCAATGAGTCAAAGAGAACAAAATCGGCACTTCCTGATAAACTGAACCACTGTGATGATGGATATTGATTCATTTATTTTCCTTCGGCTTAGTCCCTTATTTATCAGGGATTGCCACAGCGGAATGAACTGTCAACTCTTCCGGCATATGTTTTACGCAGCGGATGCCCTTCCAGCGCAACCCAGTTCTGGGAAACACCAATACACTAATTCACACACACACATACACTACGGCCAATTTAGTTTATTCAATTCACCTATAGCCCATGTCTTTGTACTGTGGGGGAAACCAGAGCACCCGGAGGAAACCCACACCAAAACGAGGAGAACATGCAAACTCCACACAGAAATGCCAACTGGCCCAGCCGGGACTCGAACCAGCAACCTTCTTGCTGTGAGGTGACAGTGCTAACCACTGAGCGACTGTGCCGCCCTGTAATGACAGATATTTGGCGGGATTTTTTGAGGAATTTTATAATGACCACTGCAAAAAAACGTACTAGTTTCTAGTTCAAATATCTCAAATTTCTTATGTAAATAAACATTTTCTAGACAAACTGTTTTGAGAAATAATACATCAAAATTAGGTGCGTTTTTTTTTATTAAACAAGCAAAATAATCTGCCAATGGGGTAAGCAAAATAATCTTGTTTTCGCTTTGAAGTAAGTTTATTTTTCTTACCCCATTGTCAGATTATTTATCTTGTTTTAAGCAACGCACTTAATTTTGGCGTATTATTTCTCAAAACAAGACAATATTTTTTGTTAGTCTAGAAAATGCTTCTTAAGAAATTTGAGATATTTGACTAGAAAAAGAAAACATATCTAAGTAATAAACCATTTTTTTCAGTGCAAAACAACATTTCAGATATTTTACAATGTGGTTGCTCCCCAGGGAAGGGTTGCACCAGCTGATCGTAAGTTCTTTCTTAAATTGGAATGTAAAATCCACACTAGGGGCTTAGTAACTGCTAGCTAGTTTGTAACTAAATTCGTTCTTACTTCGGTTGCACCACATGTTCTTAAGGCAAATCGTAGTTAGTAGGTCGTAAGCTCTCCATAAAGTCATGCAAAGTCGCACTGAATGACATAATATCCAATAAAAAGCATTTAAATCATTAAACTGCTTTAAAATTCTGCAACTAATTCATCTATACATAACTGTCCTGTGAAAATGTAATTATAAATTACATTTTTATAGTACATTATATTACAGTCAGTCACTAATAACAGACGACGCACACATCTGCATCGTGAGCCGTGAATGCACGCGAAATACACATGAAGTTATCAAAATATTGAACTTGAATTTTTTTTATATCCTACACGTGAAAGAGAAAAGAGCAGAGAGAATAACTCAGTCATGAAGAAATTCTCCTTTTAATTGATGGATAAAATTAACACAAAACACTCCTTGAAAGAAAATTAAACTCTTCTTTCACAACCCAAAACAAATGCGAGATTTGGGAGGAAAATAAGGATGTGAGTAGAGGGAGATCATTCTTCATTATTATCGTGAGCTCCTTGATGTAAACTAATCTCGCTGTCATCTCTTTTCTACCGTTATACATGGGGGGATGCTGCCGTAAATATTTAGTTGGGACGTAGCATTACATTTAAACTAAGTTCCAGTGGTGCAACACAAAAATATTTAGTAGTGCGTAAATTGTAACTTAGTGTCCCCTTAAGTTACAACTAGACTAGGTTTTAACTTACGCACTGCTGGTGCAACCGGCCCCAGGTTTGTCCATTAATGTATGCAATCAGCCATCATGCTTATCTGTCAAATCAAAATCACATGTTTTTTTAATGCGCACGCTGGAATTTATTAGGTAAAAGTGTTTCCATCGTAGTTTATGCATATCTTTTCTTACCGAATAAAAAGTTTATTGTACTTAGTACACGTTTTTTAATGCGCATTTTCAAAATGTTTTAAAGTTTTTTATGTTTCACATATTTTTAATGGGATGCTCCAAATATTTGTGCATAAAAGTTGTGTATATTGTGCTTAAAAATAGGTGGATGGATGTGTGTTTGTTCTGTTCTTGATTTATTAATTTATTTTTATTTTACTTATGTATTTTTTTGGGCGGCATGTGGCTCAGTGGTAAGCACTGTGCCCTCACAGCAAGAAGGTCGCTGGTTCGAGTCCTGGCTAGGCCAGTTGGCGTTTCTGTGTAAAGTTTGCATGTTCTCCCCATGTTGGTGTGGGTTTCCCTCACAGTCCAAACACATGCTATAAGCGAGTTGGGTAAACAAAATTGGCCGTAGTGTATGAGTGTGTGTGTGTGCGTGTGAATGTGAGAGAGTATGGGTGTTTCCCAGTACTGGGAAATTTGTAATATTTTACTAGAAAAAAGGAAAAAATATAAGCAAGAAAAAAAAAATTTCAATGCAAAACAACATTTCAGATATTTTACAATGTGGTTGCTCCCCAGGTTTGGAAGGGCATCCGCTGCGTAAAACACATGCTGGAATAGTTGACGGTTCATTCCGCTCTGGCGACCCCTGATACATAAGGGACTAAGCCGAAGGAAAATTAATGTATTGTTTTGTGTGTGCATGTTAAAATTGTTAAAATACACACAAAATAAAAGTAAAAACAAAATAGGTGGATGGAATCATACTAGTTTTGTTTTGCCTGTATTGTCTAGTTTTTTTCAACTCTCAAAGTGCTGATATGAATTAAATACAATTCTTTAATGTTCTACTGAAGAAAAATGTCTTTGGATGATCTTAACGCCATGTACATTTATTTGGGGGTGAGCTATGTCTTTACGTTCATCTCTCTGAAGGGAATGCCATCTTGGTCTCATTCTTCATTTTCACACTTCATCACATTCCACTCAGATCCCTTTATATACCCCACAGCAAAAATACAAAGTGTTAACCAAACTGCCAGATTCGTTTGGGGATCAACCTTTTATTAGTCGACAGGATTATCATGGAAAATCTTTTCTGGAGTGTCACGACTGTGAACACCCTGCCAAAAAGGAAAAAAGAACACAAAAAAGGGTGAAAAACAAAAAAAACAAACATTTGTAAATGAGTATAACGAGGACAATAGATTCATCTAATCAAATATAGCAAATATTATCTCACAATTCTTCATCATAACTCTCCCTGCAAAGACAGTTTTGGTGCAGAGCGGCAACAATAACATATTGCTACCATACGGCCCATAATCATATAGAACTGCTCGTGGTTCTTTATTATTAACATCATCATCATAATTGTTATTCTTTTTTAGGGGATCTCTTTAGATTGTCTCAGTTTTCCCTGTAGTGCAGCATCTCTGCAATGCAGCAAAAATAAATCTAATGAAGACAAGAGAGAGAGAGCGTGCCCTGAAGACACCTTTCTAGTGCACTACACATAGGGGGTGAAAGAGTCACACTGTCGGTGGTCTGAGCTCCCCCCATGCAGCATGCTAAATCAACCTTTGCTTCCACCGCATCTGTTTTACACCTGAATCTGTCGTTTTCATCCTCTCCGGCTCTCAGAAAAAGCATGGGCAAGAGACAGGACAGCAGAAAGCAAAAGTGGCTCATGGATTTTTCATATTGCACCATTAGAGAATGGAACACAAATAATCATCGATCAAGACTTGCTTTTCTAGGTTTAAACAAGATATGTGCAAATGTGACTAAAGGACTTTATTAATAATAATAATAATAATAATAAAAAAACTTCCCTGTAATACCCACAAATAAAAGCGATTTTATATATAGATTTTTTTTTTAATATATTTATACTCGTAAGAATACGAAATCTTCACTTCATCTTGATTATTTTCGTAGTGAAAAAAATTTCTGGGCTGGACCCTCCAGTGGTCGATATTCATACTGTCATCTTCGTCTTAGATTGGTTCGTCCTCATGCACTCCCAGGAAACGGAAATTGGCCAATGGAAATCACTCAATCACGCTTTTATCTCATACTAATTACACACAAACAAACAAAATCTCAGTAAAAAAACGGACTCAAATGGATTCCCAGTCGTTATCTTGTGCACGCTAAACTGCTAAAATAAGTTGATTAGTAAATCATGGTCATTAATAATCATAAAATCGTTTTGGCAATCTCTAGGTGTGTGTGTGTGGAGTCGTCTTTAAGAAGTGAGTTCACCGTTTTAGAAAAAGCATAAAATAAAGAAAGGAGTAGAAGTGGAAACGTATATATACAACCGCGCATGAAAGAGTTCACTTGTTCTTTTTGTTTGTTTGTTTGTTATACCAGTGTGTAGGACTTTGCGTAGGGATTGTTGGTCTGTTTTAAGTGTCCTCTGGAGTCCAGCAGTGATTCCTGGGAGGTGCTGATTTTGGCGGCCTGTGCCAAGTCTATCCCGGCCTCTCTCTGTGGAAGTGTGGAGGCTGTGCCTGACTGCCACTGCTGCACGTCTCTGCTGGTCGGCACCTCCATCGGCGTGGGCTCCAGCAGGGCGGGACGCTTCAGCGAGCGGGTTTTCTGCGGCTCCAGACAGGCCTGGCCCATCGCCGCTTCCCGAGACGTTCCCGACACTCCCCGGTTTAAGAGGAAGTCCATCCGCAGGTATGGAGGAAGGTGGACAAGCTCTCCTCCTGTGGGACAGACAAACACACTTTAGTTCAGATCCCAGTTGCAGGCTTGTTTTTAATTAGTTTGGCGCAATTTTTACAAGCAATTGGTACATTTTCAAGTACAGTTGAAGTCAGAATTATTAGCCCTCCTGAGTTATTAGCCCCCCTGTATATTTTTTTTCCCCCAATTTCTGTTTTAACGGAAAGAAGATTTTATTTCAACACATTTCTAAACATGATAGTTTTAATAACTAATTTCTAATAACGGATTTCTTTCATCTTTGCCATGATGACAATACATCATATTTTACTACATATTTTTCCAGGTACTAGTATTCAGCTTAAAGTGACATTTAAAGCCTTAACTGGGTTAATTAGGCAAGTCATCGTAGAACAGTTTTTTTCTGTAGACAATCGAATAAAAATATTGCTTAAGGGGGCTAATAATATTGACCTTAAAGGTGCAGTATGTAAGTTTGACACCCAGTGGTTGAATTAGTATTGCATTCCTGGATCAAAAGAAACACAAGCGCAGGTTGCCAGATTGACGACCAACAGGAGCGAGTCTGACTACAGCCTAAAGGCAGATTTAAATCATGTTCTAAATAAAACCAACGGCACCCGATAGAAGGAATATTTTCCATATTAAAAGGAGTTTTTGTTCTAACCAACACCTCAAATTGATATATTAGAAACGGCTTCTATTCCTTGCAGCTAAACTGACAATGATCACCTCAGGTACATCTCATGTGCTTTATTCAGTGTTAAATGCTAATAATGTGAGTTTGAATGCCATTTTACATGACATTTATTGTCATACTACTGAAAGCAGCAGCAGATAGTTCACCTCAGATCTTGAAAATACAATAAACCGTTTGAAATTGAACTTTAGAACTGTGACTCAGTGCAAACCAACACATCAGTGATTCAACATGTACATTTAATAATGTTAAAGAGGTTTATTATGTATTTATTTGATTATAAACCTTACCATTTTGTTGGAGTGCAGTGAGTGCACTATTTTGTGCATCTGAATGGCTTTATTTAAATTTCTGTCGTGTTTCGTCTGGTGCAAACAGCCCAATTGTCCATCACTGCAAATCTCGTCACGTAGCATGTTGTTAGGACACGGGATTACAATGTAACCTGCTCACCTAATGTTTATGTTCGTAATATTCATGTTTTTTGCTAATTAATAACCTCATGTGGAACTCTGAATCTGTGTCTCATTTCGGAGTCTGCTACTGTCCACAGGAAGTCGCATTTCAGTCACTGACACACACTTTGAGAGCCTTCATGACTGAAAGAATGAAATACTAGGTTTTCCACCAAGACAACCTGGAGTGCTGAAATATAATTGGCTAAACTGGCATTGGGCAGGTTAAATGACCAAAACAAAGACATTTTCAAAGCAGAATAACTGACTTTAGTATTGTTTTTCAGATAAACAAGAATGTTCACTTAGCATGTTTCTTAAATATCAGCAAACATATTATGGTATTTTTATGCTTTAGAAGAGTCAAAAACATACAGCACCTTTGAAATGGTTTTAAAAAAATTCAAATCTGCTTTTATTCTTCCTGAAATAAAACAAATCAGACTTTCCCCAGAAGAAAAAATATTTGATGAAATACTGTGAAAAATTCCTTGCTCTGTTAAACATCATTTGGGAAATATTTGAAAAAGAAATTCACAGAAGGGCTAATAATTTTGACTTCAACTGTATGTAGAGGCCTTGAAATGTTAGCGCCACAAACTTTTTACTGGCAGAAAATTAGCTTATAGCCATTGTCTTCCACCAGTGGTAAAGTCTTGTGTTCTTATTCATGCTTATGTTTATTTATCTGTCACCTTGGTCCCGCGAGACAACATTTTTGCGTTCCACGCATGTAGCAGAATGACAATAAAGCTCAACCTAAAATAAAAATGTTTTTGTAAGACGTATCTTGTTGATACCAATGATGGATGTTTTTGATCCAAAATGCTGTAAAAAAACAGTAATATTTTGATTTTTTTTATATGTAGAAGAGGTCTGAACACAATGGGCACTCATTAATATGAATCATTCATTCATTCATTTTCTTTTCGGCTTAGTCCCTTTATTAATCTGGGGTCGCCACAGCGGAATGAACCGCCAACTTATCCAGCATATGTTTTACGCAGCGGATGCCCTTCCAGCTGCAACCCATCACTGGGAAACATCCATACACACTCATTCACACACATACACTACGGACAATTTTAGCCTACCCAATTCACCTATACCACATGTTTTTGGACTTGTGGGGGAAACCGGAGCACCCGAAGGAAACCCACGCGAACACGGGGAGAACATGCAAACTCCACACAGAAACGCCAACTGACCCAGCCGAGGCTCGAACCAGCCACCTTCTTGCTGTGAGGCGAACGTGCTATCCACTGCGCCACCGTGACGCCCCTAATATGAATCATAATAACAATAATAATAATAGAAATGTAATGATTAGCATTGCTGTCATATCGATGTGATATTTTAATAATGACCATTTAAAATGCTTATTTTGGCCATTAAGTTTCCTATCAGAGCAAATAGAACAGATACACACAGCTCATCCAAATTTTGCGGTTGGTACAATATTTTTTCGTAACCTGCAGGCCAGTGTTGTGTTCATATTCATCAGGGTTCATACGGTCCTGGAAAAGTCATGGACTTTCAACAAGGCATTTTAAAGGCCTGGAAAAGTTTTGGAAAAAACTAATAAACCCAAAGTGTCATGGAAATTTGTTTAGCAAATATCTGTGTACTTAAATATAATTGCGATGATATTTGCATGTTCTCCACGTGTTGACGTGGGTTTGGTGAATTAGGCTGAATTGAATAAACTAAATTCGCCGTGGTGTATGTGTGTAAATGAGTGTGTATGGATGTTTCCCAATACTGGGTTGCAGCTGGAAAGGCATTCATTGTGTAAAACATATGCTGGATAAGTTGGCGGTTCATTCCGCTGTGGCAACCCCTAATAAATAAGGGACTAAGCCGAAGAAAAATTAATGAACGAATAAGCTACATGTATGTGTCAATGAATGAATAAGCTACATGTATGTGTCGTGTCCAGAAACAATCTCTAACTTACAGAGGTAAGATACTGTGGCTGCTAAAGGCAAATTCACTATTCTTATAAGATACTGTCTATTTTCCACCTATAAAAATATAAACTACATAGATTTTTTTTGATATGCTGTGATAAATTTGAACGTGCATTTTTTCTTATTTACCACGTATACGTAGACATTACTTGAAACATAAGATCATGAATATTTACCTGAAAGTTTGGAAAAAGTCATGGAAAAGTCCTGGAATTTTAGTAGCAAAAATGTGTATGAACCCTGATTCATGCTTATTATCACTGTGGTCCCGTGAGACATAACATTTTTCTGTTCCACACATGTAACGGATTGACAACAGAGTGTAACCTGACTTGATTTACCTGGTCTGTGGGCTTTGGGAACGGCCATGTTGATGACCCTGCAGACGTCCTGTGGTTTGGGCGGTGAGGCCGTGAACCTGCAGATGCCCGATTCTGATGGCGTGCTGGAGGTCAGACTGTCGGTGTAGTCGTTGGTGCCGGCGGTCATCTGCTCGGAGGACGTGTCTGAGATGAAGCACTCGGTGATGGTGAATTTGGCGTGTCGCAGCTGCTCCTCCATCTTGGCGTGCTCGTAGGCTCTGGCCAGCTCCTCGTATGTAGAAGACGCACTCTCGGTGGACACCATGCTGCTGCGAGCGCGGTCTGAACACATTCATAATAATAATAGGATTTTATTATGATTAACATTGCTAATATTTATTGATTTTAAGGGGGGGGGGGGGGGGGACCTCAAGTGCCTATCAGTACTGGCACTGTTATTGTACTGACCTGTGTCCTGTGATGGACTGACACTATAGCTGTCGCTCTCCTTGTCCACTGATCCGGCCACTCTGGGCGTCCCGAGCCTCCAGTCGGTGCTGAGAGTGTGGACAGAGACAGGTGGATGTGGCCGGTTCAGCGTCCACTGACTAGCATAGCGGTTACGAGCTGCGGAACCAGCTTTAGCAGTACGCCGAGAGGTGGGATCTGAGGGACGGTTCAGTTAAACAACATTAGACCTATTCAATAATTCAATCTATTGTGGTAATGAACATGCACAATAGTGATATTGTGGTTGTTTCAAAATACTGTGAATAATTATTTATTATTTCAACTTTTCAAAGAGTGTTTTTTAAATAATATTCAGATTGTTGTATTGGCTGTGGTGTTCATAAAGCGACAAATGACTGAATAGACTGTTTATGACACATTTTCACGTCAAGAAGTAGTGATCCGCACACACAAATATTCTCTTTTTAACACTTTTTATTCTACATTTCTTAGGAAACAAAATCACAAACTTTTCGGCTCAATGCCTTCCTCAGTGTGTAAAACTATTTACTCCCATTACCCTCTTTTTAAGTCATCAATCACATTTACGTCATCCAATGTTTAATTTTCAATTGTAAAAACATTACTTTCATATACACACCAAAATTAATAGTAGTGGTGGGACGGTTCACAAAATTGACAGTTTGGTTTGTATCTCAGCTCACTGTTTTCAGTTTGATTTGGTTTACATTGTAAAAATAATCCCCTATTGTAACACTTAAATACCATTAAGAAATGTTTTCAGTATTAAAAAAATATTCTCAAAGCCATGTATTAATTTTAATGTGCGGTAATTTTTGCTGCTGTCATTTCGATAATTCTTTTTCAAATACTCTGGGATCACATATTCCAGCCCCTGTTTGCAACCAGTTACCTTAAAAAATGTAGTAAATCCAATTAATTATTTTTTTCAGTGCACGTACCAAACCGTGACAACAGGACCAAATGTTGTTTTTTTTTGTTGTTTTTTTTCATGTACCGTCCCATCCCTACTGAATATTACTAAAAAGCACTCTAAAAGTTGAAATAATAAATAATTACTCACTAATAATTACAGTTACTCACTGTAAAAAGCCATTATTCAAAAAAGAAAGTAAACCAATTGCCTTAAAATTGACAAGTTGAATTTATTTAAAACATGTAAGTATATATGTTGTAATGTAGAACTGTTAAGTTGACTTAACTTCCTTTTTATAATTATGTGCATAGTTCATGTACTCAGTCATTTAAAGACTGCTTTATTAATGTCCTAAAAAGAGAGATAAAACCTTACTTGACAGACTGCTCTTACTGGTCCCAGGACGAACATCAGAGACGTCCACTAGCGGACCGGTGGCCTGAGACAGAGACTGATAGTGGACGGAGTGTGTGACGGTGGCCGATTTCTGCTTGGCGGTTTCTCCGAAGTCATTATCGGTCAACAGGACGGTGGATCTGTCATCTAGCAGGGACAGCAGAGAGGGCACTATTAGAGGCTCAGATACAGCTGAAGTCAAAATTATTAGTCCTCTTGTGAACTTTTTTTCTTTTTCAAATATTTCCCAAATGATTTTTAACAGATCAAGGAATTTTTCACAGTATTTACTATAATATTTTTTCTTCTGGAGAAAGTCTGATTTGTTTTATTTCGGCTAGAATAAAAGCAGTTTTTAAATTTTTAAAAAACATTTCAAGGTCAATATTATTATCAATATTATTAGATTGTCTACAGAACAAACCACTGATATACAATGACTTACCTAATTACCCTAACTTTTCTAATTAACCTAGTTAAGCCTTTCAATGTCACTTTAAGCTAAATACTAGTATCTTGAAAAATATCTAGTCAAATATCATGTACTGTCATCATGGCAAAGGTAAACAAAATCAGTTATTAGAAATGAGTTATTAAAACTATTATGCTTAGAAATGTTGAAAAAATCTGTCCGTTAAACTGAAATTGGGGGAAAAAAATATACAAGGGGGCTAATAATTCTGACTTCAACTGTTGTATCTGTTTTTCAGATGTGAATGCGGATCATTAAACGTGACTCACCCACGGTCTCCATCGTGTCTCTCTCCTCGATGAGCAGCTGCGCTCGAGGAATATCGATGTGCATGCGGAGAGTCTGCTGCTGCTTGTTCATGGTGTCCGACGGTCTGGTGTTCTTACTGGAGGAAAACACAAACAGGCCGGTTGGTTACATCAACTCTTTTTGCACGGCCAGAACAAGACATGTTTCTTCTGAGGAAACATAGGAAGTCACAATCAAAATCAAAATTTACTGTACACTACCTGACAAAAGTCTTGTCGCCTATCCAAGTTTTAGGAACAACAAATAATAACTTGACTTCTAGTTGATCATTTGGTATCAGAAGTGGCTTATATGAAAGGCAAAGGCCTCTAGATTACGCTTATTTGGCCAAAATAAAATATGATCATGCCTTGATTTTTAATTATTTAATTAGGACAGTAAGGTCTGACTTTGCTGAGACAAAAGTCTTGTCACTTAACAAAAATAATGTACAGTATAGAATATAAAGTCATGGTGCAGTGGAAAATGACTCAAGTGAGTGCAATGACTCAAATAACTTATTAATAAAGTCATCTGCAATGGCAAAGAAAGCATTCTTGCAGGACTCCCAGAGTTCATCAAGATTCTTTGGATTCATCTTCAATGCCTCCTCCTTCATCTTACCCCAGACATGCTCAATAATGTTCATGTCTGGTGACTGGGCTGGCCAATCCTGGACCTTCTTTGCTTTCAGGAACTTTGATGTGGAGGCTGAAGTATAAGAAGGAGCGCTATCCTGCTGAAGAATTTGCCCTCTCCTGTGGTTTGTAATGTAGTGGGCAGCACAAATGTCTTGATACCTCAGGCTGTTGATGTTTTCATCCACTCTGCAGATCTCTCGCACGCCCCCATACTGAATGTAATCCCCAAACCATGGTTTTTCCTTCACCAAACTTGACTGATTTCTGTGAGAATCTTGGGTCCATGCGGGCTCCAATAGGTCTTCTGCAGTATTTGTGATGATTGGGATGCAGTTCAACAGATGATTCATTGGAAAAATCTACCTTCTGACACTTTTCCAAATGATCAACTAGAAGTCAAGTTATTAGTTGTTGCTCTTACAACTGGGATCGACAACAAGGCTTTCGTCAGGTAGTGTACTTATTTTTACATGTATAGAGCAGTTGTTGTTATAAACAGTTTATCTGTGCACTTCATTCTTTTGTAAAAATAAATTTGCCCTCATAAACTTTAATCAAATACCACAACCTTCCCTCTCCCTTGAACACTTTTCTTCACTTTCTGGTCAAATGGAATTAATTTAAGGCGGGGCTATCAGTCATTTAGGGCGGGGCTATCAGTCATTTAGGGCGGGGTTATCAGTGAGTGTCTCGTTTCTGCTTTGAACTTGTCTATTCATCATTCGTCTCTCATTTTTTTAGCAACACCCATCTTTTAACAATCCAATTGGTTCCCAAAGAATAAAATCATGCACCTCTCTAAATTTGTTTGAAAATTTCAAGATCCTTTCAAGTGACGATAGCAGAAAAAAATGACAATTTTAACTTCTGTTTCATGCCGACATAATTAATGATATTCAGGACAAAAATGTCATATGGGTTTGAAACGAAAAGAGGGCAAGTAAAGTGATGCCTAAACTTCTATATTGGGTTGCTTTATAAATACAAAACCAAGAATAATCAAAAGTGTTTACCTCATAAGCATTTCAGCCAAACTTTTTGCATCTGCAGAACAAACAATGAGCTTCATTAACATCAACTGAAAATAGGAGTATCATAGAGTCATGAAAAATACAGCTGATGTGAGTCGAATCTCAAACGGAGAAATATAGTTGAAGTCAGAATTATCAGCCCTCCTGAATTGTTAGCCCCTCTCTATATTTCCCCCCCCAATTTATGTTTAACAGAGAGAAGATTTTTTTCAACACATTTCTAAGCATAATAGTTTTGATAATTCATTTCTAATAACTGATTTCTTTTATCTTTGCCATGATGACAATACATAATATTTGACTAGATATTATTCAAGATACTAGTATTCAGCTTAAAGTGACATTTGAAGGCTTAATTAGGTTAATTAGGGAAGTCTTTGTATAACAGTGGTTTGTTCTGTAGACAATTGAAAACAAATATTGCTTAAGGGGGCTAATAATATTGACCTTAACCTGGGTTTTAAAAAATTCAAAACTGCTTTTATTCTAGCCGAAATAAAACAAATAAGACTTTCTCCAGAAGAAAAAATATTATAGCAAATACTGTGAAAAATTCCTTGATCTGTTAAACATCATTTGGGAAATATTTGAAAAAGAAAAAAGTTCACAAGAGGGCTAATAATTTTGACTTCAGTCAGTTTCTCAGTGAAAGTGCAGTGGTGTGTATTTTGGAGCCTCTGACCCCTGAGCCGCTTCAGCCTCTGCTCTCTCCTCCTCCTCCTCAGCACCATCAGCAGGACGAAGAGCAGCACCATCCCCACCAAGATGCAGGAGATCGTGACCATCATCTTCATCCCTTCATTGCTGGTTTTCTTCACTGGGTCCTTCACCGGAGTCTTCACCAGCGGAGGAATGGTGCCTTTGACAGACAAATTCAGTGTTTAGATTTCAAGCACAAACAGATGGATTTAAAGGGCAGGTTAAAAGCTCACTGCGATTGGCTAAACAGAATATCCTCCAAAAAAAAGATGTGTACGAATCTTATCCTGCCAGGAAGGTCTCCAAAAACAAATTTACCACACAACTTTTATTTTGGATGTAGTGGATGTGTTTTGAAGATGGAAACTGTCAATCCTATCTGGCAACACTAGTGGCGCAAAAACAACACACTTCTCCATTAAAAGAGAGATTTACTCACTGCCGTCATAGTTGAGCGTAGCGAACTTGACGCGTTTCTCGGCGAGCCCGGCGCTGTTGTACACCTTCATCTGCAGCTCGTACCACGTGGCCTCCTGCAGGTCCAGCAGGTTGTAGCTCTTGCTGAGAGATGTGCGTTTGGCTTTGGTCCACACCGGACTTTCCAACGGACGGTATTCCAGGCTGAAGGACGTGATTGGACAGCCGCCATCATTCCAGCCAATCAGGTTGAGCTTGACGGATGTGCCGTTAATGCTAGTAAACAGCTCCTGCTCTTTGGAGAACTGCGGCTCTGTGATTGGAGAGGATTATAGATATTATTTTTCTATTTATTTTTTTATTTACCTATGTTGTTGTAGCTTTTTATTTTAGTAATTTTTTGTAAAAGTTAAAAAAACCCCAGAACAAATAGCAACAAAATAAAATGCGCACCTTTCCCATGAGTCTTAGCTTCGATTATCTCACTGATCCGACCCGGACCAACAGCGTTCTGGGCTGTGAGTGTGAACTTGTACCAGGTGCCACAGTTGAGGTTTTCCAGACGGTATGAACGTTCACTGGGACTGATGGAAATACTTCCCCACTTCTCACTGTTGTCCTCTGAGTATTGCAGAATATATCCTGCATGAAGACAAAAACACATCTTTTATGATTCTCCTCAGTTTCCAAGCAATGAAACTAGATGCGCTTGTTCAGTGCACTTAATATCCAGCACATCCACGTCGGTTGCTATAGTAATGACTTCATCAGCACAAAACCAACAGAGTTATTTTCTTCCACAACAACAGAGAAGCAGTGAGTGTGACAGAGGAGGATGGAGGAGATGTAGACACTGCTTTATTTAACACAAATACACACAAATGTATTCATATTGCATTATAACTAATGTAGTGAGATTCATTTAAATGTCAAATCATGATGTGAAGGATTGTGCAGCATATCTCTTTTACAGAAGCTCTGTAAAATAGTAAGAATTTCAAAAAATATATTTGTTTTAGCTGAAACTGTGGTCCTTGGTGATTCATTAAATACAAACCAATGGCTACCAGAAACTAATATATATATATACAGCGGTCAGCATATATGAGTACACCCCTCACAAATCTCTCATTTAAATTAACATTTTCTATAGGAAGCGTTACAATATTATATTTGTGCATATTCATTAGATTAGTCAGTACTGAAGCCAAATCAGGAGCTAATCTAACAAAATAACTATGACAACAGTCCAAAATGAGTACACCCACATTTATATGTTAGGGAAAAATATTAAATAAAAAATTTTAAAAGAGCAAAATTCAAAAGAAACAAAAAATTTATCAAATTTTGTTGTAATTTTGTAGTTTGTAATATTTTCCCAATATTTCGCATTCATTTAAATGTATTATCTTTCTGTTTCTAAAGATGTTCGGTGAGTAAAATATTATTTTAATAAATATATCCGTTTAATAAATCTGTTTTGTCTAAATGCACCATATATATATGACATATATTCACTGAGAAATGGATAAAAATATTCATTTTCAAAATGCGGTGTACTCATTTATGTTGAGCACTGTATATATATGTCCAAGGATGAGTAAAGTAATGTCCAATTTCCCTTTTGGGGTAATCAATCGTATGTTTTAATGAACCCAAACATCTTTATTAAGCCTGTTTCATAGATATATATACTAGATATCGCATACGGACCCTGAGCATGTGTCAATACCGCCGCCATATTTGTACAGTGCTCCTAGGACAAAAGTCATTCAACCGCACTAGTCAAGACAAGCCGATCTGAAGATGCTGGACTTTTTCGCTGCGTATGGGTGTAACAAGCAAACAAAGAAAACAAAGTATAAAGGCAGAACATTTCATAGGTAAGATTTAGTTTTTTTTATGATTTTGTATGTTACGAACTTTTGTGCTAAATAAGTGTTATTGATGATAATACAGTCACTTACTGCATTCACCATAAGGCAAAGTAGCACCAATTTGCACTAAATACTAGGCTTATGCTAGTTTTGTTGAATAAAATTAGCAAACAATGTAAATGAAATATGTCAACAAGACGCGGCGGTGCCAGAAACTCGGCTAAGTGAAGTAACGGCTAGTTTTTGAAGTAACTTATAAGGGTGCCTAATAACATAACAGTGCCTGCGTCTCAATGTGCATATCCACCTTTCCGATCTAAATGGTATATAATATTTGTAATATTCAATAATTTATGGTGGACAGTATGCACATTGAGGCGCAGGGATATCGATGGTTCACGCGAGTCGTTCATAACGGAGATTCATTCACAAACGAATCGCTCCCTTCATTAGAATGAGAAGAGGGCTGTGTGTTTCAGGACACGGATTAGATCAAATTTAACAGGGAGGGAGGATAATACATTTCCATGCACACAAACACACGCTCTTTGTCGGCAATGCCTGTGCGGTCACTTATCCATCGATATAGAAAAGTGATGTTATAATTTTCGTAATTTAAAAAAAATATTTGCATACTGACCACCAGGAAAACTCCAGATCATAGATATATGTATATATGTTTATATATCTATGGCTCCAGATGGCCATTCCTCCACTGCACATTGGTCCCACATTCATTTCAAAGGAGCGCTACCCTGTACCAAAATGGTGGCTCTATTGACGCATCGACATCTAATGTAAATATCTATGAGCCTGTTTTTGGACCATTCTTTTATTCAAAGGAATCATGAAGTCAGAAACCCAATTTTTTGACAAATAAGAGGTCATTGTACTTTACAAATATCCTGTAAATTTCAGAATTAAAATGTATTTTGTTAGTCTAAAAATGGCTTATATTTAAATCAATCTGCCAAAACGACACAGTCTGGGAATGTGCCTTTTTGTGACGTAATAGTGTGGCTAAACTCCGCCTCCTCAAAGAAAAGATCAACACCCACTTCTACATCCCTGCCTGTTTAGCTCCGCCCACCAAATTCACACTGCAGTAGGTAAATAACAAGAGAGCCCAACAATAAAGACATTATGCAGAGCTGTCATTTACTTTCTCTTACTTACGATCTTAACAATAGGAAACTGTGGATGATCTATATTTTTAAGTTCCAGACCACATCAGGAACAACTTAGTCTTTTGTTCACTTCACTTTATCGTAGATTCAATTATTAAATAAGGTGTATACTTTCCAACTTTCCAACCAAACTATAGGTAAATCACACCAACCTATGCTAAACCTACACTCACCGGCCACTTTATTAGGTACACCTGTCCAACTGCTCGTTAATGTAAATTTGTAATCAGCCAATCACATGGTAGCAACTCAATGCATTTAGGCATGTAGACATGGTCAAGACGATCTGCTGCAGTTCAAACCGAGCATCAGAACGGGGAAGAAAGGTGATTTAAGTGACTTTGAACGTGTCATAGTTGTTGGTGCCAGACGGGCTGGTCTGAGTATTTCAGAAACTGCTGATCTACTGGGATTTTCATGCACAACCATCTCTAGGGTTTACAGAGAATGGTCCGAAAAAGAGAAAATATCCAGAGAACGGCAGTTCTGTGAGCGCAAATATCTTGTTGATGCCAGAGGTCAGAGGAGAATGGCCAGACTGGTTCCAGCTGATAGAAAGGCAACAGTAACTCAAATAACCACTCGTTACAACCGAGATATGCAGAAGAATGCAGAAGATCTCTGAATGCACAACACGTCCAACTTTGAGGCAGATGGGCTACAGCAGCAGAAGACCACACCGGGTATTAGTAAGGTGTACCTAATAAAATAGCTGGTGAGTGTATACGTACAGTGTTTTCTGATGACGAGGGTCAAAACAGGACAGAAAACAGTCTATTACTTATATATTATGATGTTTTTTTATTTTAAAATTGACCTCAGAGAATAGTACCAAAGAATAATAAAAAGACAGCTCACGACCCCTTTAAATGCTTTACAAATGAACAGTACATGTAATAGGATTTGATTATATTCTAAAGCTAATGGGTACAAACCAAAGGATTAAATTACACAAAACAATTGTACCTTCCATGCAAAAACCAACTCTGATTATGTAACAACAAAAGACTCATATTAATATAACGAGACAAATAAATTAGGATTCTGATTGGATGAACTGCATTTAAAGTCTGTAGCAATGTTCACAGGCACGTTAATTATATTTTACATTAATGCAGTGGAAAAAAAATTAATTGGATTTTAAACCACCCATGAACGGTTGTTTTTATTCATTTAATTTGTGTTTTGCTCTTTAATCTATAAACAGCAATTGGATTCTAATAGAATGTGCCAAAATAATTTTTTTCTATCTTAATTGTGATCAACTAAAGAAAAAAACATAGCTTTATTTTTCCTTCATCTGAAAATGTAAACGCTCACCTCTAATGGAGCTCCCGCCATTGTCTCCGGGTGTCCAGGTCACGGTTATAGATGTGGTGGTGGTTTTGGTCACAGTGAGACGAGGTTGGTCAGGAGGGACTGAAGATGACATTTATACAGTGAGAAACATGGTGTGAGAACTACAAATGTGAGATTAATCTGTAAAAGATCATGATCTGGATTTAAACACAAATGCAATCATATTACTAAATGACAGCAATTCAGCAACTGTAAATGTCTATTAAACCTTTCAAAAGTTCCATCCCAATATTGCTCAAATGGAAGTTCAAATTTCCTCCAAGCTTTAAGCCATTGCTTATGGAGCTCTTACACCACTTGAACTTAGAAAGAATACGATATACTGTAAGAGGTTCTGATACTGATACAGGTACTGATATTTTTTTTTATCTTACATGGCAACCTTTTAGATCACATAAAGAAGATGACCCTTCAGTTATTTACAAGAGTAGAACTTTTCTTTATTTCTTACTTTCCTTATATATTCATTCATTCATTCATTCATTTTCTTTCGGCTTATTCCCTTATTTACGAGAGGTAGCCTCAGCGGAATGAACCGCCAATTAATCCGGCATATGTTTTACGCAGCGGATGCCCTTCCTGCCGCAACCCAGTACTGGGAAACACCCATACACTCTCGCATTCAGACACGCATGCACTCATACACTAAGGCCAATTTTGTTTACCCAATTCACCTATAGCGCATGTCTATATGCTATGAGCACCCGGAGGAAACACAGGGAGAACATACAAACTCCACACAGAAATGCCAACTGGCCCAGCCGGGACTCCAACCAGTGACCTTCTTGCTGTAAGGCAACAATGCTAACCACTGAGCCACCGTGTCGCCTTCCATGTGTATATTCCCTAATATTATTATTTATTTGTATTTTATGTTAATATTACACAAATATTTTTATAGAACCTAAATGTATATGTGTGTGACGGGTTTTGTTTGTTTGTTGTCTAAAAAAAAAAGAAAAAGTTAAAAGTTTGATCACAGCAGATATTCAGAGAGCACTTGATTCATAAACTGCCACACAGTAGAGCTTTTTTCACACTAAATGCGAGGAAGGATGTCACTAGCTCTAGTTTACCCACAGGATGTGTTTTGCCTGTTTTGAATTTGTGCGGAAGATATGATTGAGACAAATTTGTCATGTTCGCTGCAAAAGCTGTGCACATTCAGCATCATTCACACTGGCAGGTGGAAATATGTAATTTACATTTATACAGTGAGAAACATGGTGTGAGAACTACAAATGTGAGATTAATCTGTAAAAGATCATGATCTGGATTTAAACACAAATGCAATCATATTACTAATTGACAGCAATTCAGCTACTGTAAATGTCTATTAAACCTTTCAATCTATTAAACCTTCCATCCCAATATTGCTCAAATGGAAGGAAAACATTTCCTCCAACCTTTAAGCAATGGCTAATGGAACTTTTACACCACTTGACCTTAAAAAATACGATATACTGTAACACACAGTACTGGGGTGCAACTGGAAGGGCATCCGCTGTGTAAAACATATGCTGGATAAGTTGGCGGTTCATTCCGCTGTAGCGACCCCTGATGAATAAAGGGACTAAGCCAATGGAAAATTAATGAATGAATATATTTTTATAGAATCTAAATAGATATGCGTGCGATGGGTTTTGTTTGTTTGTTGTCTAAAAAAAAAAAAGAAAGCACTTGATTTATTAACTACCACACAATAATGTTTTATTCACACTAAATGCGAGGAAGCAAGTCACTAGCTCTAGTTTACTCACAGGATATTTTTTGCCTTTTTAAAATTTGTGCGGAAGATATGATTGAGACAAATTTGTCATGTTCGCTGCAAAAGCTGGGCACAACCAGCGTCATTCACACTGCCAGGTGGAAATTCATCTATAATCGTGCTTTTGCATTGACTATATGTAATTTACTCAAGCGAATACTTCATTCTGTGCATAAGAATGTGTGATATCGACAAAAATGACATGTCAATATTTTGGGTATTTCTTAGAAAATAAGAAGTAAACAAGTTGAGTTTGGCCTGTCATAAATAAATATGAAACTCAAACCATCAGTAGGTGGCGCCAAGTCCATATCTTAAAGAGCAATGTAAAATGGCGTTTTCAAATTTATCCACTTTGGACAGCGTTTAAAAAAAAAGAAAAAGTGTGGACAGAAGGCCAAAATGGAGAGAAAAATATGTTTTTAAACAAAAATGCATTAGCGTAGACATGGCCTTAAACAATTAATAGAACATATTATTGCTTATACATCTTTATTAGCCCGCAGAAGAATCTTATTATGCCGGAAATCCTCCACACCCCCATCTGTGACAGCCTGGTTTGAAGATGTGATGTCTTTACTAAAACTAGAAAAGATTAAATACACACTAAGGAGTTCGGTGGACAGGTTTTATACACAATGGGAAGCTATTTTATCATATTTAAAAAATCTGAAAGAATTACCCAGCTGGTAAATAATCTGTATGTCTGTTTTGTCTTTAATGTAGTTTGCTATTTTTTTTTCCTTCCTCCTGTTATTTGTAATAAAAATAAAAAATAAATGTCCATCATCACTGTTATGTTACGACATGCATGACTCCAGACTATGTAATTATTGTATTTGACAAAAATTATAGTGTTAAGCTGCCTTGGGATGTTTAGGTCTTGGGGCTGGGGCTTGGGTTAAAACAAAAATAGAATAAAGGAAATTGTAATGTTTACTGTTGTATTGCATGTAAATTTTCTTTCCTAATTAAAAAACAATTAATAGAATATAATTATTTATATATTCAAATAGACTGCAGCAAATAACATGTTTCCCAGAAGCTCTATGATATATGTTTTTGCATGTCCATTCAGAATCGTGAAAGCACAATTAAGTTTATCCAAAATCCTGCAGCTCCATCCACACAGAAAGCGACTCTTCCTCCTCACCTTGAACCTGGAGATTCAAAATGATTTCGTCCGTCCCGTAGTTATTGCTGGCGACACATGTGTAATACCCAGAATCCTCTGCTTTCACAGTCTTAATGATGAAGCTGCCATTTCCGTGGATGCTGCGTCTTCCGTCGATGACCGCAGGGGCCGGACTCCCGCTGTCGACAAACAGTGTGAATCCTCAATGAAGGAGGCAGAGTTTGACATTTCCCAGCATTCCCTAGTGACGGACACTACTCATAGGTATTCAGAAGCTGCTGTTTGCTCTTAACGAAAAGCTGGATCTGCACTGCAGTGTTTTCTTCACTATCACACTGAACTCAGCTAGCAGATCTACAGTTGAAGTCAGAATTATGAGCCCCCCTGTATATTTTATTTCCCAATTTCTGTTTAATGGAGAGAAGATTTTTTTCAACACATTTCTAAACATAATAGGTATAATAACTCATTTCTAATAACTGATTTCTTTTATCTGTGCCATGATGACAGTACATCATATTTTACTTTCAAGATATGATTTTACTTTCAATTTCAAGACACTAGTATTCAGCTTAAAGTGACATTTAAAGGCTTAACTAGGTTAATTAGGCAAGTTAGGGTAATTAGGCAAGTCATAGTATAACAGTAGTTTGTTCTGTAGACAATTGCACCTATTTTAGCCCTTTTTCAAGATTTAAGAAGAGTCTTTTGTGTATCCAGAGTGTGTCTGTAATGTTTCAGCTCAAAATACCCATCAGATTATTTATTAAACCTTTCAGAATATTGGGATTTTCTGCTCTAATCACAATGTAGCTGTTTTTGTTGCCTGTGCCTTTAATGCTAGTTCTCCCCGCCCACCGCTCCCACATGCCTGTCAGAGTGTGCCTCAATCTCCGCCTCGGCTGCGTCAGATAAACAGCACAGTGACAGACATGAAGGAAGCAGATCTCACGCAACGTTTGTGAGAAATACTACAGTAAGAACTTTCCCAATGATTATTTGATGTATTTGTTGTGTCGTTACAAAGACACACACACAGCGGAGACACACACACACAGCGTGCACATTTAACTTTGCACTGTTTTTGCACGCAAACGTGACAAGATATACGTTAATATCCACCGCTGTATGGATATCCGTTATGTTAATGTAAAAACATAAACCTGATTTAACGTCCACAAACCGGGATTGAAGCTTCTTTTATAATTGTACTGACAAGCGGCTGTGGTGATAAAGTAAAGACAGTAAAATCGCTGTAATTCATTACAAACATGCACTGTTTTAAAAACGTGTTAAACTTGTAAAACTCACTCTTGATCACATTTGATGATGATTGATGATCACAGAGAGCCGAACAGATCTTTTATTCCCGGTTGCTTTGCGCACGTCCTGTCTTGTTGATATGATTATACGCGTTACTTTGGAGACATGTTAATACGGAGCTGTCAATCAATTCGGTGAGCGGGGAAAATGCACTCCTACGTCACGTTGTGGTCGGCCTCAAAATGGGAGGGATTTGGATCTTATTTAAACATCAGGAAATTTAAAAAAAGAGACTTATTGGGTTTATATCACTCCGATATGGCAGTGGACACACTATACCTGCACACAGTTCTGTCCAAACAGCTTACAAAAGATGATTTTCATCATAGGTGCCCTTTAAGGGGGCTAATAATATTGACCTTAAAATAGTAAAAAAAAACTGCTTTTATTCTAGCCGAAATAAAACAAATAAGACTTTAAGAAAAAATATTATCGGAAATACTGTGAAAAATTCCTTGCTCTGTTAAACATCATTTGGGAAATATAAAAAACAATTCACAGGAGGGCTAATAATTCTGACTTCAACTGTATCTTCTTTCTCGTGCTCATACTGGTGTTAATACTGTTGTTGAGAGTGAATATTGCCGTCAGTGGATTGTTTACCTCTCTTTCAGCCATTTGATAGCAGGAGGAGGGTCTCCGACTGCCCTGCAGGGTAAAACCACATCCCTCATCCACGGTGTTGTAACCGTACCACTGAAGGTGAGGATTTTGGCAGGAGCTGTTTAGATGTAAAAAAAAAAAAAACACAAAGCATTATTTAACTGAGATATGAATATTTAAAAGGATAGCTCACTCAAAATGTTTCATAATATTGGTCTGTATGGGTTTTTCAAACTGATTACATGCTTCAATAAAACCAAGTAATGTGGGATATTTATTTTTAAGTTTATTTTTTTTTATCAGCTACACTACATTACCAGATTTTACCATATTAACTGGTATTTTGACAAGAACTATGCTTACCACACATTTCTAATGTACATGTCTAATACACTGAAAAAAAAGCATTAAAGGGACAGTTCACCTAAAACTGAAAATTCTGCCATTATTTAATCATCCTTTACTTGTTCCAAACCTGCTTGACTTTCTTTCTTCTGTTGAATAAAAGATATTTTGAAGAATGCTGGAAACATATAACCATTGACTTCCATAGTATTTGTTTTTTCCTACTATAGAAGTCAATGGTTACAGGTTTTTTAGCATTCTTCTAAATATCTTCTTTGGTGTTCAACAGCAGAAAGAAACTCAAAGGTTTGTAACCACTTGAGGGTGAGTAAATAGTGAGTACATTTTCATTTTTTGGGTGAACTATCCCTTTAATAGGGGAGGGGTAAATAAAAACTAATTTTTACTGCAGAGCATAGTCATTGTGATTGTACCATATTTACACTACTGTTCAGGGTCAGTAAGTTTCTTTCTTTTTTTTTAAAGAAATTAAAATTTTTATCAGCATAGATGCATCAAACTGATCAAAAAAAGTACTCTAGGTTTATGCAAAAATGTTTAACCACACGATTGCTTTTCACAATCAGCACCTTAGAATGATTTCTGAAGCCTGGAGCAATGATGCTGAAAATTCAGCCTTGCATCACTAGAATAAATAACATGTTAAATATATATATTCAAATAGAAAAGTTATTTTAAATAGTAATTTTAGATAGTGTTTGATCAAATAAATGCAGCCTTGGGGAGCGCAAGAAAATCCCCAAACCATTTTGAACACTAAATATGTGTTTTCTTTTATTATGCAAGAAAAAGACAAAATGTATAGCTTCACATCTATAATATAAAGGTAACCTCACACATATACATATAATATGATTACTTTGACTGCATTAGAGCAAATCAAATGGTGTTTATTTTAAAGAAAGACACAAAATATTTCAGTATGCTACAAAAAATGCTTTTCTTTTCTAACTTAACGTTTTTGTCTCGTTTCTAGTCCAAATATCGAAACATTCATATATGAAGAAGAATTATCTAGACAAGTAAATAATATTGTTTTGTTTTCAGAAATAATAAGTCAAAATTAAGCAAGTTTTTCCTTAATCGAAGCTAAATTATCTGCCAGTGCGGTAAGAAAACCAAAAACAAGATCATTTTACTAACCATACTAGCAGATAATTTAGCTTCTTTTAAGACAAATTCACTTCATTTTGACTCATTATTTCTGAATCTACTTCTTTATATAAGAATTTGTAGATATCTGGACTAGAAACAAGACAAAAACTCATTTTATCAAACACACATTTTATTTTTTCAAGTGTATAGACGTTTGGTGAGTTTCAACAGTTGTTTGCAAATGCCATTTCAATTTTAATTTCATATCAGGTCTAATGCAATCACATCTGCCCCTCCTAAATGGTTCCCAAACACCATATATTTCAGAATATTTATACATCATGCAATATTTGTTTTTATTCTGCAGATCTCTCATCTTCCAAAGGAGCTGCTGAAACAGTTCTACACTTCAATCATTGAATCAGTCCTCTGCACTTCAATAACTGTCTGGTTTAGCTCAGCTACGAAATCCGACCTCCGGAGACTACGTCGAATAGTTCGGACTGCTGAGCGAATCACTGGTACAATCCTCCCTACTCTCCAAGAACTGTACTTATCCAGAGCAAGCAGAAGGGCTGCCAAAATCACTCTGGACCCCTCACACCCAGCACACTGCCTCTTTGAACTTTTACCTTCTGGTCGACGCTACAGAGCACTGTGCACCAGAACAGCCCGACACAGAAACAGTTTCTTCCCTCAGGCAATCCATCTCATGAACACTTGAATGATAGTAATTATGGGACAAACATCACTACTTGCTATACACTTTTTATACACATAAACACTTATTTAACAACATATTTTACATGCTAATTTGCACATAACAGCTGCCATTTAACATTGTATATAGTAATATTCCTGTACATACACTTGTCAATTTGTATATTTGCATACACTATTACTTTTATTTTTAAAATATATTTATTATCTGTTTTTTGTCCTGTCTCTGTAATTCTGTTGCACTGTAGAAGCTCTGTCACGAAAACAAATTCCTCGTATGTGTGAACATACCTGGCAATAAAGCTCTTTCTGATTCTGATTCTGATTCTCTCATGGCTTTTTATAACGCTCCTCTAATCCTTAAACTACAAAAGTGCTAAACATAAAACTTGACTTATAAAAGCACAGATCGGCTGCTTTCCTCCTGAAGAAAAGCAAGGTAATTGACTGACCTTTAGCCAGGGGTTCAACGGTGATGACATCACTGCTGTTCCCGCGTCCGGCCGCAGTCACCGCCATCACCCAGATACTGTACTTCCTGTTACGGCTGAGATTGTGAACACGGTGCAGGAACTCATCCGGGGACACTTCAAACTCACTGACCACCTGAATGAAGTGAGAGTTACACATAATGAAGGAATTAAAGATGTTTAAAGTCAGCATGAACTTTTTTTCCCTTTTACTCTAGCCCAAATAAAACAAATAAGACTTTCTCCAGAAGAAAAAATATTATAGGAAATACTGTGAAAAACTCACCTGAGAAATATTTTTAAAATAATAAATATCGCTAATAATTTTGCCCTCAACTATATACAATATATATATTTATACAACAGTTCTGTCTGGTTCTTGAATCTGATTGGCTGATAGCAGTGCGCTATTCTGCAATATCAGAACTCCTACAGCCTGCTCACTCTTCTGTATTACTCCGCCCACATAGAATGACAGCAGATCAATAAACTCACTACAGTTCGACAAATATTGCAGCTGTTGGACAACATAATGTATTTTTGGGGCTTTTTTAGGCAAGAATGTAGTTGTTTAGATTGCAACTATGCAGTTTATTTATAGGGACAGTGCCTATTTTAAATATTTATAATTTCGGAGATACAGCACCATCCACAAGATGGCAGCAGAGACCGCATAATAAGCCCTTAGGAGAAAAATCTAGCGTAATTTTAAACTACAGCTGTTCAAATCATTATAAAACAGGTAAGTGACATTCTATGTCGATCGCTCTCTTTTGTATGTTGTAGTGCTGCATTTTTACCATAGTAATTGTATTGTGTTGAGTGTGAGATGGGACTCACATATTAGGAATGTGTGTATTTTGTGTTGGCCACTCTTTGTATAACCCTGAGTTACTTTTTGGTTGGCCATCTGTTTCTTTCTAATGAGAAACAAAAAGAAAGAAGAAATGCCCGCACGTGTTTAGCGTTTTTCCTTATCACAAACACAACAGTAATCTGGTAGTGTTTGCGTTGCTTTGGCTTTTTCGTATTTAATTATTGTGAAATCCCGATTGCAACAGAGAAATACTTTGAAACCTCAGTAGACTGATGGCATTTCACGCTGTTCAGCCTTATAATCTTAAAATGGAAGCAAAATCACCTGTTTTGTCATCACTTTAGACATTACGCTAGAGAATCATTCAAATACTAGCTCTAAAATGACATTTGTGAATCAGTAACGGCTTCTGCTGTTCTGATGTCAGCTGCAGAGGAGAATGAATGGTGGAAGAAAGTAGTTCCTCATACAAAAGGGTTTTTGACTCTCTGTGTTTGATTTTCTTTTTTATATACACGATTATGCCGTCAAACTGTTGTATAAACGCAATATCACACTCGTAGCAGAGCGATATGGCTGTATATCGTCACTGGTGGGACACTAAGGAACTCGGCCTGCGGCCTGGAGCCAACACACGCCTCCCACCAGTGCCGATATACAGCCATATCGCACTGCTACTCGTGTGATATTGCTCATATATATATATTTTGATATCACATTTAAAAATCACGCACACTCATAGATATTTGTGAAATATTCATGATAATGTCAGCTTGCACACACACTGTTAAAGCAGCAATTACAATGGTGTAGTAAGCTATAAATATAACACTTTATTTGCCATTTCAAACACATCACCTTTAAGCTTGATGGCACAGTGTGACGCCACGCATTGTTTAACACTGTCTTAACAGTCAGCCTGATTTCTCTGCTGTTAGCATGAGAGCAGTTGGCCGAGTCTTACCGTGGGAGATGTGCTGGAACAGAAGACTGTGTATTTCCTAATGACGCCATTCAGCTTTAACGGAGGAAGCCAAGAAACGTAAACCACAGAGCTGGAAGCTGCAGCTGCCTTCACCCCACCGGGCGGACCTGGCACTGCAGTTCCAAACAGACCCACATCAGAACATACAGCACAACAGATCTGGACAGTTTCATCACTTCCATGTTATTTATTGTTATTCTTCTGGATTCCTTTCTGTTGTAATTCTTCTTGATAATACAGTTGGATTAGTACAGTTAGTATAAGGTATTTGATTGAAAAAAAGGACTAAATCCAACAACCAGTAATGCTTATCATCGAAGCTAATAAAAATACACAAAACTACAAACAAAGGCGAGAGGTAAATGCTGCTAACATTAGCTTTCTGTATGTTTAGTAAAACTTTAAAGGGTAACTATTATGCAGAATAACTTTTAGAAGGGGTTTAAACACAGTCGTGTGGCAACATTCTGTGAATATAACCAGCTTTTAATGGTAAAAATGTATTAGTTTTATTTTTTAGAATCACACTTTGATTAAAACAGCCTGCAGAAACACTTTGACATTCTCCCTTTGTACATGTCATCAGAGGGGGAAAGCCCCGCCCACTAGTGATGATCTCTCCCTCATTAGCATAGGATGTTAGTTTTTGAATCTGACACTATGCTGACGCACAGGCATTTGTAGCTCCGCCCTCTTTTGAAAAGAGCACAATCTCATTTGAATTTAAAGCGACAGTCATAAAAACCCTAAAAGTGGCAGTGTGAAAGAGTTATAAAACATTATTTGTGGAGTATTTTGAGCTGAAACTTTAACCTTTAACCCAGTAAATGTACACTTACATTATCTGTATTCCTATTGCGTGGGATAAAACCAGTGCTTAATTTGAGCCGGATCTTGTCGGATCCTGTTCCGGAAAATGTCAGATATTCGTGTTTTGTGTTCCAGTATTTATTTTAATTGATCCAGCATTAACTTGGGCATTAACATATGAGTGTCCCCACACACAAGTTAAAGCAGAAGTCATGTTTAACTATCAACAATATTTTCAACCAATCAGCTTTCTTAGGCTTACAATCATTGATTGGCGATTGTTCCCACGCAGTGTGCAGCGACAATAAATAATGGCATAGTGGCCTACCTAAATAATATTTGTATTTTCAAAAAGGCAAAGAGGCAGTCAAGCATATTTTATTTTTTTAAAACCACGAGTAAATCTGATAATGAGCCGGATCAAAAGAGATCTTGAGAAGATGAAACTGCGTCCCTGGATCAGGATAGCGAGAGACAGAAGCAAAGTGAATCAGATCAGCCAGAAAACATGATGGAATAGGTAACTGTGGGCTCTTCTTAAAGAATAGACTGAGTCATTTCATTATCTTTTTTTCACTTGGAAGTGAACTGAATGTCAGTGGTGTTAGTAAACTGAATAGTGATGGTTCATAAGGTTTATGTTTGTAGCTACATGTTTTATTATCCATGATTGACCCATAACGTTATATGGCACAAAATAATTAAAGACCGTTCAGAAATGTGATGCTCTTTTTTTGAGCTATCACTGTTTAATGACGTCATGTTCTGTCAAAAACTCCATATGGCAGAAAGATTTGCTGTACAGCACGACTTTCAATTAATACGCCTTCATCAGTGATTCACTGATTCTTTTATTCAAATGATTTATTCAAAATGTGTGATTCATCTTAAAATGAAAAATCATCTGTCTTTATGAGTGGATCAGAGAATGATACGTGTTGGTCGTACCGTCCTCTTTGGTGCGAATGTAGATCTGGTCACTGCGGACTCCGTCTCCTGCTCTGGTGAAGGCCAGCACCTGGATACTGTAGTTGGTGTATTTCTCCAGACCTTCCAGCTCCAGTGGGGCCTTCTGGGTTGTGACATTTCGGATTTCTCCTAGTTCTGTGGTGCCAAAAACAAGAACGATTTCTAAATGCCCTTATAATGATTAAGTAAACCAATTTTTTTACTGTAAATTAAACAAAAAATTCAGGATTTGTGAAAACAAACCATCGGTTAAACATCATTTTAAAAACAGTTTTAATTATGGAATATTAATTATTAACATGTTCTAGAAGAAGTGTAAATTCCAACAAATGCAAAAGAGAATTTGGGGATTTCTCCTAGCTCGGTGGTGCCAAAAACAAATGGCTTTATAACGACTTACAGTGCTAAAATGAACAGAAGTTTTACTGTAAATTCAACAAAAAACATATTTTTTGTGAAAAAAATGATCTTAAACATCCTTTTAAAAACACCACTAACTATTGAATAAACATGTTCTTAAAACATATAAATTGACATCTAAATTGAAATCAAAAAAATGCAAAAGAAATCTAAAACAATGCATATCATATTCACATATTAATATAATTATTCATATTATATCAGAATATTATTATGATAATCAGTGTAAATTGACTTAAAAATTCTAACAAATGTACAATTATTTTTACAAATTTCTCTTCAAGTGGTGCCAAAAACAAGAAAAAAATCTAAATGCCTTTATAATGCTTTCAAGAGTTCACACTTAGCTGATGATTGATAATAAAGCTTGTTTGGTATGCTGTCCCGGGAGAGAGCCCTGAGCTTATAAGATCCTCGAGCCCGGGGCTCCCTCCCGTTAGCAGGGCAAGAGGGGAGTTTGAGCTCAGGTAGATCTCGATGAACTCCCCCGACTTGGTTCTAGCTAATGACAGTTATAGGCATGGGCATAGAGAGATATATGGCTTACTAAGAGCTTGAATATGATGCCAATTTGGAATGTTCAATTTACTTAAGGACTTTAACCAGTGTCATTCTTGCTGTGAGGCAACAGTGCTAACCACTGGGCCGCCGTGTCACCCGATCTAGAAAGGAGGGGGAGAAATGGTGGGAGGGGGGATTCTTCAGTACGAAAATAACTGAGGTAAGAAACTCTGGTTATTTATGGTGAGTTAGGAATCATCTGATTGGTGAATCATGTATTGGCTAATGCGGGACCAGCCGTGGACAATCATAAGCATGTGGTCCTCTCGAAATTTGTTTATAAATAAACTTCACAAAGTGAACACAAATCTTACTGTAAATCTAGCAAAAAGAAAAAAAAACTCTGCAGGTTTTGCGAACAAAAATCAATCCAATTTTCCAAAAATCAATTCTTTTAAAACCACTAATTATAGAATAAACATACTCTTGAAAAGTGTAAATTGACCAAAGTGTAAAAGTGACCAAACAAATGAATATTACTGAATAATTAAACAGATAATAAACAAACAGATAATTTGTTTAAATGCAGCTAAATATATTGTCTATATTCACTAAGAAATGTATAGCTTTTAGCACTAGTTTTACCAGGAAGACATAATGTCATGTCACTCATCACAATCAGTTCCAACCAATAGCCATGAGACACAAGGAATATATAAGCTGTCCATTCATTTCATTCATTTGGTTGCAGATACTGATGCGGACGTTCACCCAACATCCTCCCCACCACCAGCAGGTTGGCCCTGTCCAGGGTGGTAGGCTCCACCCCTGCCTTCGTTCTCGGCAGCCATAGCTGGATCTACAAACTTTCGATTCAAGCTACGGATGGGGACTCCGCCAAAGAAATCCTATGTTTTGTTAAATCATAATTTTTGTCAAATAATACTCCTCAAATAAATGTAATTCAATATCATATTTATGTCCCTGGTCTTTCTGGTAGAAATGGATAAAAATATGCATTTCGAAAAGGGGTATTTGTGTGTGTGTGTGTGTGTGTGTGTGTGTGTGTGTGTGTGTGTGTGT
>CAIGQV010018202.1:4144229-4155323 GCA_903798115.1 Danio jaintianensis
GATTTAACAAGTTGCTAGCATCTTTTACAATAACATGTTTTAACACTTTAACATGTTTCTAGCATTTTTAACATGTTTCTAGCACTTTTTAACATGTTGCTAACACACTACTGGGAAGGATTGAAACATTTACTGTTAGCATTATTCTGGATGGTTTCTAAAGTGTTGCTAGATGCTTGCTATGTGCTAACATTGCTAGTGTTTTATTTTAAACACATATCTAGCATCTTGTTAGTATGTTTTACCATTGTTAGCATGTTTTAGCATTGTCTGCATGATATAACAAGTTGCTAGCATCTTTTACAATAACGCTGTTAACATGTTTCTAGCATTTTTAACATGTTTCTAGCACATTTTAACATGTTGCTAACCCACTGCTGGGAAGGATTAAAACACATTTACTGTTAACACTCTATAGTAATCTGGGTGGTATCTAAAGTGTTGCTAGATGCTTGCTATGTGCTAGCATGTTTTAAACATTTCTAGTATGTTGTTAGCATGTTTTAACACATGCTATACAGATAGAAACAGATGTAGTTCCACAATAATGACCTATTCAAACCAAAACTGCTGTTTAGATTGGTTTGGATCATTTACCTGTTTTGTTTTTGCACTCAATATCATAGCCGGTGATGGGACTGTTACCATCAAAACCCATGGTCCAGCGGAGGGCGATGGTCCTCTCCTTCACCTCTCGAATCTCCACCTTTGGAGGCTCTGGCGGCTCTGAAAACGCAGATACAGCTCTCAGATTCTCCATTTAAACAATGACATGTAAATGAGGAGATTTCCCTCAAGAGCCTCGTCTCTGATGCCTGATAAATCCCCAGAATCTCCCGCCGAGCCCAGGCGATTTTCTGGCTGCTTACCTTGAACTGTCAGCTGAAGGATGCCTCTGTCTTCACCGTAAGAGTTAATGGCATGACAGGAGAAGAAGCCTGAATCCTCTCTCATCGTTGGGTAGATCTGAAACAGGGAAAATGGTGTGCATATGAACAATCCACTTCAGAAATCATACTTTAGGTCATACTTTAGGTAGCTCAAATACCCGCTATGCTTATGCCATATATGCTTAAGTCATAAAAACAGCAAAAATGTATACGGTTAAAAAAAATATTGTATGTTTTTTTTCAATGAGCATGCACTACATTGATCATTGAAACATCTTTTGACAACCATGTGAGAGTTGTAGAGAGCTAGCTGTCGGCGATTCATATGTAGTTTGTTTTTAATATATGACATAACTTACATTCATTTTAATGTAATAATAATCCTATAAAACAGTACAAATTAAAAATTATCCACATATATTTTACTATATTTTATATATATCATAAATAAATAATAATAATAATAATAATAAATATTATAGTTTGTTTTATTGTTTATATTTTGTATCTTATATATTTATGATTATTGTTATAAAATATTAAAACATTAATTATTCATACATTATATCTTAGAGAGAGACAGAGAGACACAGAGAGACAGCAAACACACACACAGACACACAGACACAGACACACACACACACGCATTTGTTTTTGTGAAAAGTGGGTACATTACATAGGTTTCCATTGATTTTATACAGCACAAACCGTATTTTGTATTGCCCTAACCCCACCCTACCCCTAAACCCAACCATCACAGGAAACAGTGTACAGCTTTACTCTCTGATTAGACTCATTCTGTGTGATTTATAAGCTTTTTGAGAAATGAGGACATCAGCTGTGTCCTCATATTTCACCTCCTTTTTGTAATACCTGTGTCATACCTATGTCATTATACAGATTTGTGTCCTAACATGTCACAAAAACACGTACACACACACACACACACACACACACTAGATGGTTCTAAATGAATCATTGTAAATATACTGATTATTATTATTTATTATTATTGTTTTATCCTAAAATGTTTAATGTGGATTGTTAAATGAACAGTTTATTCTGATTTATTATTATTATTATTTGTTTACTACTACTATTTACTGTGTTTGCCATGTTTCTATATATACTGTTTATGTTCTTTTTAATGTAAACTTTATAAATGCTTTGGCAATACATTTGTAACATTTGTCATAGCAGTAAAGCAATTTTAAAATCAAAAGAGAGAGAGAGGATTAAAGGACTGATTTGATTGATTTAAAAAATTTGCATAAGACCAAGCATAAGACAAGACAACACATAAAATAAGAGTCTGAGACCTGCAGGGTGGAGACGACCTCATCGGCGACGTTCTTGACGGTCACCGTGTGCCTCCACATGTCCGGGTTGATCATGTGCGACTGCTTCTCCTTCTCCACCTCCTTCTCCCACCTTACCATGATGGGCTTCTCACCGTGGGCCTTGCAGCTCATCTCGATCTTCTCTCCCTTCGTGGCCAGCGAGTTGTTGGGATACGATGTGATCATGGCGGGAACTAAGCAACACAACAGAAAAAGGCGTCATGAAGACAAGTGCTAACACTGCTGCTAACAAGCCGTTTGCAAAATCTGTAAAATGTGATGTCACAGACCCCACACTGACCAACAAACACTGCCGTATTAGCATACACTGTTAAAAAATATCCGTAAATTAGCAGTTTTCCGTATTTTATGATTCATGTTTTTTTTTAATAATTTTCTCCATTTATGCTTTTGAATTGCATTATGGGACCTAGATCTTTCTTCCAACAACTTTTAACCTTGAAAATTTAGACAAAGCGACTTTTATGAACATTTTTAATAGTTTAAAGTGATATATTGTCTGGGTTGGTGTTGTTTATTACGCTACAATAACTAGTGATGGGAAGTTCTGATCATTTTACTGACTCTGACCTTTGAGTCTCGTTCAGCGAGGTGAGTCATTTTGAGGTGAGTCATTTTTTTTTGAGTTATTTCATTCATTTCGTTCAATTTGCCAAAACATTATTAAAATGTTGCGAGTTGCTTCCAAACTCATCTACAACTACACCAAACGTTGATCACACTACAAACGAGTCATAACAAGAAAGCTATGAGAAAAAAAAAATCATTTATTATCATTATTAGGTCTTTTGTCCATGGTTATGTCAGCTCAGCTCTTTTGACAGGTCTTCAAATTTGAGTGGTTCGTTCACGTCACACTGACAGTCTCATTTAAACTTAACCAATGCACACAGCCTGAGCCGAAAGGAGACATGATTAGTTCACCTTTCGAGTCTTCTGGTTTTTGAGTCATTCGTTCATCACTTGACAGCATGTAAAGAGATGACTCAAACCCGAGGACTCGAGAAATGAACGGATCAAATCTTTTTCTGACTCTAAATGCATATGATTGGCTTTTGTCTTTCACGTGATGAATAAATGACTCAAACTGAGGACTCGAGAAATGAACGAATCAAATCTTTTTCCGGATTTGACTGCATATGATTGGCTTCTGTCTTTCATGTGATGAATGAATGACTCAAACCGAGGACTCGAGAGATGAACGGATCAAATCTTTTTCCGGCTCTAAATGCATATGACTGGCTTCTGTCTTTCACATGATGAACGAACGACTCAAACCGTGGACTTAAGAAATGAACGGAACAAATCTTTTTCCGGATTTGACTGCATATGATTGGCTTCTGTCTTTCACATGATGAACGAACGACTCAAACCGAGGACTCGAGAAATGAACGAATCAAATCTTTTTCTGGCTCCAAATGCATATGATTGGCTTCTGTTTTTCACGTGATAAAGGAACGACTCAAACCGAGGACTCGAGAAATGAACGAATCTAACCTTTTTCCGGCTCTAGATACGTATGATTGGCTTCTGTCTTTCACGTGATGAACGAACGACTCAAACCGAGGACTCAAGAAATGAACGAATCAAACCTTTTTCTGGCTCTAAATTCATATGATTGGCTTCTGTCTTTCACGTGATGAACGAACAACTCAAACCCGATAGACTCGAAAAATGAACTAATCTTCTCCTCCACCTGCACAAATGTGTGCATGCGCGAATGAACGAATCACTCCCTGAGAGTACTCATCGTTCTCAAGTCATACAAAAGATTCGTTCAAAATGACCGAATTGTTCAAGAACGACCCATCACTAACAAAAACCTTGTAATAAACTGCCAGTACATGTTCATTTTTTTACAGACTTATTTCTCTATATCTTATTTCTTATACATTATATTATTTCAAACTACTAAAATGTCAATAAAAGTCACTTTGTTAAACTGTAGAGTTGAATTTTCTACATCAAAAGTCGACAGAGCAGAGATCGACATCCTATAATGCAATTCACAACCGTAAATAAACGGAAAACACTTGTGAATCACAAAATACGGAAATCGTGTTTATTGTGTTCATGTTTGATCAGTTCAAGCATTTATATCTTCTTTTTACTGAACTATAGCATAGCTAGATATCTTTATTTCTGTGATACATATGTGGAGTTTATGCATGAGGGTGCCCTCTAGCTTCCAGTATGAATGAAACATTTCACATTACAACCTATTTTTGGTTTAAAAAAGGAAAGATAATACTTCTGTCTAAACTCTTTTCTGTTTCTCTTTGAATACATCTGTATTATAGTCATATTGTTATTGCAATAAATAAAAATATCATCTTATAGTTTTAAATCCATATTGCCTTTCCTTGTCCCATTCCAAAACTATATATAACTAAATAAATTGAATTTGTCAGTAGTATTGCTGAGTGTTCCGGTTTCCCTCACAGTCCAAACACATGGGCTATAGGTGAACTGAGTAAACAAAATTGGCCGTAGTGTATGAGTGTGTGTGTGAATGAGAGAGTGTATGGGTGTTTCCCAGTACTGGGTTGCGGTTGGAAGGGCTTTCGCTGCATAAAACATATGCCGGAATAGTTGGTGGTTCATTCCGCTGTGGCGACCCCTGATAAATAAGGGACTAAGCCGAAGGAAAATGAATGAATGAGTAGTATTGCTAATCTGAGGTCTAGTTATTCAAAGCAGAGACGTCAAACTCCACCCAGTTCTGAAAAGGGGGCGGGGTTTAGCAGCTCATCAGCATTTAAAGAGACATAAACACAATAATGGCTATTTTTTCTTACCCGCAGAAAATTTGCATTTTCAACATTATACTAATTCTTCAGGGTATTTTGAGCTTTAACTTATTACATATTATGGGGAATCCAGAGGATAGTATCATATCTTGTGAAATGATGAAATATGTGGCCTTTAATTCAAGTGCCATGTAACGTTTTGCAGCAGCAAGAGTCAGAATGCTTTACTATTGCAGACAAGGAAAATGTTTTACAGCTGCATGGTAAAAAAAAACGAGTGAATATGCAGCTCTATGCAGACGTACTATTATTATTCTTCTCCCATACACACACACACACACACACACACACACACACACACACACACACACACAGGCAGAGCGGGTATATGTGCGAGCGCCGGTACAGCATCTGAAGTGATTGAGTGTGTCAGGTTGAAAGTCCCGACCGTTTACATGTCATCTCTTATTCACTCAAACAGTTCTCAGCTCAGCAGCACAAAAATTCAAAGAAAAAAATACTCTGCATGACAGCATTTTATTATTTAATATTTATATTCTGGATTTCATGTCAGAAGTTTAGAAAATCTTAAATTTTTTTGATTTTTACCTTTATTGTAGATTTAAATAAATAATTAAATTATATATATATATATATATATTTTATTACATTTTGTAAGTAATGATAATAAAAAGGCTTTAAAAATGCTAATCCTGATGTTATATTTTTATATCAAACAACATTATCAGGTACTGCATGTATAACATGGAAAACAAATGTGAAATTAATAAAAATAAAATGAAACAAAACAAATGTCTTCCTTTACAAACTCTTTATACAATATTAAAATCACATATTTTTAAATATTAAAATCTCATCAAAATGACAATATGGGGCGACATGGTGGCGCAGTGGGTAGCACTGTTGCCTCACAGCAAGAAGGTCGCTGGTTCGAGCCTCGGCTGGGTCAGTTGGCGTTTCTGTGTGGAGTTTGCATGTTCTCCCCGTGTTGCCGTGGGTTTCCTCCGGGTGCTCCGGTTTCCCCCACAAGTCCAAAAACATGCGCTATAGGTGAATTGGGTAGGCTAAATTGTCCGTAGTGTATGTGTGTGAATGAGTGTGTATAGATGTTTCCCAGTGATGGGTTGCAGCTGGAAGGGCATCCGCTGTGTAAAACATACGCTGGATAAGTTGGCGGTTCATTCCGCTGTGGTGACCCCAGATTAATAAAGGGACTAAGCCGAAAAGAAAATGAATGAATGAATCTCATCAAAATGATAATATGGGGCGACATGGTGGCTCAGTGGGTAGCACTGTTGCCTCACAGCAAGAAGGTCGTTGGTTCGAGTCCCGGCTGGGTCAGTTGGTGTTTCTGTTTGGAGTTTGCATGTTCTCCCCGTGTTGGCGTGGGTTTCCTCCGGATGCTCCGGTTTCCCCCACAGTCCAAACACATGCACTATAGGTGAATTGAATAAACTAAATTGGCCTAAGTGTAAGTGTGTGAATGTGAAAGTGTATGGGGGTTTTCCAGTACTGGGTTGCAGCTGGAAGGGCATCCGCTGTGTAAAACATATGCTGGAATAGTTGGCGGTTCATTTCGCTGTGGCGACCCCTGATGAATAAAGGAACTAAGCCGAAGGAAAATGAATGAATGAATGAATGATAATATGTTCTGACTTTAACACACTATATCAAGTAAAATTGTCAAGGTTGTTTACATCTAATATGGAAAGAAATGTATAATAAATATTCCCAATATTGGTTTTTATAACTCCATTTAAAAAACATAGCATAAAATGAATCCGAATGTTCACCTAATTATGATTTGGCATTTTAAAAATCTTTTCATAAAATATATAATGCATATTTTACCTTTTAAAAAAAAAAAAAAATCTCTTCATAAAATACAGCATGAGATATTGACATTGTATTTATATTTATATTTAATTAGATTTATTTCTATTTTTAAAGTATTTGTTATGCTTTGTTTATACCTTTTACTCTCAGCACTTTGGTCAACATTGTTGTTTTAAAGTGTGTTATAAATAAAATTGAAGTTGAATTGAAGTATTTTAAAAACAATTAAGCAGTAGGCCAGCCTAAATAAACATTTTCTGGCATTTTGACTTTTTTTTGCAAAAAAAACATACTGTCTTAAATTGTTTAGTTGAATTAAATTAAATTAAATTAAATGTTTGAGTCACCTGAACTTACATTAGTCAAACTGACAAAAAATATTAAGTTAAACTAAGTATAATTAATTAAGTATAAGTATAACTAATTAAGTATAACTAAAAAATGAGTTAAAACCTGATGAACTCATTTAAATGAGTACCATAAAAAAAATTGTTGTGACTTTTTGTCGTATCATTTTTTACAGTGTAAAAGTTACCAAAAATTAGTTGCTTTGCCGTTTTTATCTAAAAATCAAGCTAAAAATTGGCACTCTCACATAACCCCAACCCTTTCCATCCACACTTTTTTTTGGTGCTTTTTTTTTCACTGGTGCTTTCTTTTGCAGCAGTGTGTGTGTGCACACTTGATGACTGTGTTTAACCAATTGGTTCATATGTGTGTTCATTTGAAAGCCTTTGCTTTGAAATTGCAAGGAATTTCATTCATTCATTTTCCTTCAGCTTAGTCCCTTTATTCATCAGGGGTCGCCACAGCGGAATGAACCGTCAACTTATCCAGCATATGTTTTACACAGCGGATGCCCTTCCAGCTGCAACCCAGTACTGGGAAACACCCATACACACACATACACTACGGCCAATTTAGTTTATTCAATTCACCTATAGCGCATGTATTTGGACTGTGGGGGAAACCGGAGCACCTGGAGGAAACCCACGCCAACACAGGAAGAACATGCAAACCCCCTACAGAAACGCCAACTTTTGCGCAAATCTAGCCTTTTGTTTTGAGTGTAAGGTTTTGCTAATTGTGGCAAAAGTTTCATTTTAGTGTGTAAGCAATCATAAAAAACTGTAATCGATTTGTGTTGGGACAACATGAAGGAATCGTCTGGAACCCTACATTTTTGCCGTCCACCCTGTTAACATTTCATCAGTAAACACACTTGTCTCTCAAACTTAACAGAGTTGATCAGAGACGCAAAAACTGAATCTGCAGCTGAAAGTGTTTCTCCACTGGGCGTTATGTGATTATCCCCAATAAAACACTCCAGAGGGAAGTGTGTTGGAGGATCAGCCCAGTCCTCCCTCAGGCCACGAGCTGTCTTCATCACCGCTGCATAATTGCCGTGTTGATGTATTTCTTTAATATCCAGCAGAATCATAAGCAACTGAAAGCGGAGGTGCTTAATTCCTCTCCGGAGATCCAGATGGTTGCTGGGCAGGAACCGGTGATTTACGGCTCCTCTGATTGATTCGGGGCCTCGTTCCACTCATTCATTTAGGGCTCGTAAATGGACAGGAATGATCCGTGTTCAGCGGCCTTGCGAGTGCTTATTTTTCTATTTTTTTGCATGTGTCACCAACACGCACATTTGCACAAATCTCCCCGGGTTGATGTTTGTGTTCCCTGATCTATCAGGGCCACCGAAGTGAGATTCGACACCTCGAGAGACGCTGGAGATTCAGCAGTGTTTTTCAGAGAGGAAGATCAGCTTCACATTTACTTTAAACGCAAACTGAATCTGAGTATACTGTATTTTTTGTGCAATAAATCACATCGAAATTGCATCACTAAGAGAGAGAGAGCAAATATGCAGATAAGTTGCACTGGTGCAAAGAATTTCAATGTAAAATATAGGCTGTAAAATCACCCTAAATAAACAAGTGTATTACATGTATTATACTGTAAACATGTGTTTTAGTTCCTTTCACAAATCCTGAACATTTAAATGTATTTTAAGGAACAAAACAAAAAAATAATAAAAGTATGAAGCAAACATAAATTACGATTCACTGTTAAAATATTTATTGCATGGTAATAAAAAATGGGTTCCACACAATTCCTTCATGTTCTCCCAACACAAATCGACTGAACATAAACCAATTAAGTTGTCCCAAAAAACCCTTAAGAATTGTGTTATTTCTACTCATTTTAAATAAGTAGTTTATACAAAAAGCAAAATATGTTTTTTGAATGTATAAGCATAAAAATAGAAGATTTGTTTAGCTGAAACTGTATATGGCGGTATATGCAAATCACATATATGACACAAGTTCATGTTTATATTTCAGATATATAAAACATATGTCATATATGCAACATATATATGAAAATATTGAAAAAAGTGCCATCTGAAATTTTTTCAACCATTGGAATTACAAATATGTACATATATGTTTATATATAATAGATATACTTACATATACACTGTAAAAAATGTAATGATCAATTAGTCCTGACAGCGTATGTTTTTAGGTCATTTTACTTATTAAACTAAGTTAATCATGTTCTAACTTAATTTTATAAGTTACACAAGCTGTTTTAAGTCAGTTTAACATAATATAAGTTCAATAGACTTATAAAGTTAATTTGATTCAGGCAACCAGGATTTTTTTTTACAGTGTATGTTCACATATATTAGATTTCCTTACAGGCTTGGTAAAACCTAATTCCTGCTGGCACTTTAAGAGTTTTAAAAAAAAACGTCAAAAAAATAATAATAATATTAACAATAGCAATATCACCATGGGTATTCATTTAGCTTTTCCTGTATATGTTTTTCTGAATTTCAAAGTGCTGGAAGTTGTTGACTTGCATTTTATGAATCACTGACAACAGTTTTGGCTTAAACTGTGGTGAGTAAATTTTGTTTGGATGAACTATGATTTCAGCATCCCATTCAACATCCCCATAACTGAAAAAAAAAAAAAAAAAAAGATCAGATCCAGAGACTTTTAACAAGAGTGCGATAATTTGCGGTCTATGTTTGGGCATAATTCAATTATGGAAGCTTAACAAGAATGAAACATCACATGTGTGAGTGAAACACACCATTGGCGGTTCTATCGTTAATGAGAACAGCTGCTTGTGACAGCTGCGCTATCAATCTTTGAGACAAATTAGTTTGTTTTCATTTCTAAATCGTACGGGTTACATTGATTGTGAAGCACAGTATAAAAAAACATAAACAAGCTACTTGAAAGAGAATACTGATCAAAATTAGATACTTTTGTGCACCATAATGTCAACATCAGTACCTCCAGTTCACATATATTGCAGTGTGTTGGCAGTGTGATTCTGTTTTTTAAGTTCAATTGGGTTCATGTCAGGTAAATTTGTAGGCCAAGACATTAACAGAAATTCATCTGCATAAGCTTTGAACCAGTCTTGGTGATCCTGGTGGTCTGGCATAATGTTCTGTCCTGTTGCCATTAATGAGTGACTTGGTGCACAGCAATATTCAGTCACCTGGCAGCTGTGAGGGATTGTGCTGTTGTTATTACAGGGTTTAATGTATCCCAAGAAAAACTGCCCATATAAAAGCACTACTGTCGTGTAGTGACCAGGCCACTTTCTTTCAATGGTCCAGCCTTGATGATCTTGGGCCATTTCATGCATTGTTGGCAATGGTGTAAAGTTAGCACGAGAATAAATGCTCATTAGCTACAAAGGCTTTTTAACACAGTTTGTGCTGTAACACATTGCCCTGGTCACCACTGTTGTAGCTGCCGGTGATTTGTTGGACTGTGGCTCTACAGTAGCTGTTAACAATGCTCAACAGCCTCCACTAACTTCTGGCATCAGTGATCAATGGCATACATACATACATCTGGACAACAATTCATTGTCTGTCCATCTGTGCATTACAGATGGTTCTTACATAAAACTGTACAGTGCTTGGCATAAATGAGTACACACCATTGAAACATCATTGAAAATTATTATTTTGATCCATTTCTCAGTAAATTTAACCAATCATTTTTGGTGCATTTAAACAGAACAGTTTTATAAATCTGTTATGTCCATTAAAATAAGAGTTTAGTCACCTAACATCTTAGGAATAGAAAGATAATACATTGAAATTCAAACAAGTTACTGGAAAAAATAAAGAAATAACAAACTACAAAATTTAAACAGAATTTTTCCTGTATGTATATATATATATATATATATATA
>CAIGQV010018202.1:4197984-4210484 GCA_903798115.1 Danio jaintianensis
ATTGTTTGTTAAACGTGCACTTGGCAAACTACCTCACATTGCATAAAGTGTTGTGCGATTTGACAAATTTATGAATTTTCTGACTGATATAGGGATTCAATTTGCTTTTGACAAATCAAGTCAAGCTTCAGCTTGTATATATATATATATAAGTATATATATAAAAGTATATATATATGTAGGACAGCACGGTGGCGCAGTGGGTAGCACAATCGCCTCACAGCAAGAAGGTCGCTGGTTCGAGCCTCGGCTGGGTCAGTTGGCATTTCTGTGTGGAGTTTGCATGTTCTCCCCGTGTTTGCGTGGGTTTCCTCCAGGTGCTCCGGTTTTCCCCACAAGTCCAAAAACATGTGGTATAGGTGAATTGGGTAAGCTAAATTGTCCGTAGTGTATGTGTGAATGAAAGTGTATGGATGTTTCCCAGTGATGGGTTGCAGCTGGAAGGGCATCCGCTGCGTAAAACATATGCTGGATAAGTTGGCGGTTCATTCCGCTGTGGCGACCCCAGATTAATAAAGGGACTAAGCCGAAAAGAAAATGAATGAATATATATATATATATATATATATACATACAACAGTTCTGTCTGGTTCTCGAATCTGATTGGCTGATAGCCATGCGATATTCCGCAATATCAGCACTCGTACAGCCTCTTCACCCTTCTGTATTACTCTTCCCACATAGAGTGACAGCAGATCTATAAACTCACTACAGTTTGACAAATATTGCAGCTGTTGGACAACATAATATTCTTTTGAGGCTTTTTTGGGTGAGAATGTAGCTGTTTAGATTGCAACTATGTAGTTAAATTATAAGGATAGTTCCTATTTTAAATATTTATAATTTCTGAGAGACAGCACGTCGGCATCCATCAGCCTGTCATACTGAGCAGAGCAAAGACAGTTGACGTTCCGCTTCAAGATTGCGACAGAGACCACAGAGCCCTTAGACGAGAAAAACAGGTAAGTGACTTTCTAAGTCAATCTCTCTCTTTTGTATGTTGTAGTGCTGTATTTATACCATAGTAATCTGCTAGTGTTTGCTTTGCTTTGGCTTTTTCTGGGTTAATTATTGTGATATCTTGATTACAACAGAGAAATACTGAGAAATCTCTGTAGACTAATGGCATTTCATGCCGTTCAGCCTTATAATCTTAAAATGTGAGCAAAATCACCTGTTTTGTCATTACTTTAGACATTACTCTAGAGAATCATTCAAATACTAGCTCTAAAGTGACGTTGGTGAATGAGCAACGGTTTCTGCTGTTCTGACGTCAGCTGCAGATGTGAAGGAATGGTGGAAGAAAGTAGTTCCTCATACAAAAGGATTTTTAGATTCTCCGTGTTTGATTTTCTTTTTATATACACGATTATGTCGTTGAACTGTTGTGTAAACACAATATCACACTCATAGCAGTGCGATATGGCTGAATATCATCACTAGTGGGACACTAAGGCACTCGGCCTGCGGCCTTGAGCCAACGCGCGCCTCAGTGCCGATATATAGCCATATCGCGCATATATATATATATATATATATATATATATATATATATATACATTACTTCAGTTGTACACATGCTGAACAGGCTGTGTAATGAAGCACAGAGTCTCTCTGTCAGGGTTAGTGCTGTACATAATGCTCTTTCTGTCAGCTGCTCCACCTGAACAATGTGCACTGAACGTTACCGTGGAGACCGACAATTACTCCATTACGCTTTTGTGGAGTTGACATTGTTCTTCTAGCTCTACAGCTTCCCTAGAAAACCACACATACCCTCATGCAAAACCATGTTCAACTTCGCAGAAAGCCACATCACTTAAAGCGCACAGATGCTGTCGGACACTGTAACATATGAACACGCGTTTGCATAATCCATGTGAGCATCGCCATTTTTGATGTACTCGAGTTGTAGGACTGCAGCTGCTGCTATCTGAGGTAATTAGCCCCTGGCTACGCTTTAATTGCCTGTCAGCACATGCAGTAAAATGCAGGTTAAACGCCCAGGTGCCAAAAGGCTGTGTTTCCTCTGCGCCACCGCCCGCAGTGCTGTGATGCAGAAACAGACAGAAGAGAGAAAGAGAGAGACGCTCTTCTGCAGAATACAGCTGTCCTGTGGAGGAGCTGCACATTCACACACCACTTTCCCTTTCAGCCACGACTGCTCTTTTTCTGGAGATGCTGAACGGAAAGAGAGCTTTTAGCTGTTTCAGAAGATTTTGTGGTTTTCTCTGATTGTGTTTCAGTGGATAATTTGTTTACATGACCACTGAACGGCAATGTTTGCTTTCATATTAACCACAAATGAATCTAGTTTAAAGGGATAGTTCAAACCAGAAATGAAAATGTACTCACTGTTTAGTGAGTGGTTCCAAATCTTTATGAGTTTCTTCATTTTTTTGAACACTTATTTTGAAAATAAGATAAGATATTTTGAAAAATGCTGAAAACCTGTAACCATCAACTTCCATGGTAGGAATAACAAATACTATGGAAGTGAATGGTTACAGGTTTCCAACTTTCTTGTTCAAAAGAAGAAAGCCATATGGAACAAGGGTTTGGAACAAGTGAATGGGTGAGTGAATAATGACAGATATTTTTTAATTTTTAAGTGAATTAACCCTTTAAATTATGTGCAAAATCAAAATTTGCAATGTTTATTTTGCTAGCACACATTGTCATTCTTTAGGTGAAAGTTGCAAGAAATGTGCAAGTTAATCCACTGAAATTGTTTTGCTTTGGTAATCTTCAATCAAAGTCTGAGCATTTGCTTAGAGTGCTGGTCCTTCTCTGATGATGTCAGTTTGATGGCTCACAGAATTCTTAGCCACGCCCCTCTTAAAGCTAGTTTGACATGCATGAATGATGCGCAAAAATAAAGCCCCGCCCCCTACTAAATATTCTGTTTCAGTTGGAAGTACATCAACATACTGAAATAAAAGTCTCAGCAACTTCCGGTTCACGTGAACTTTAAAGCTAAATGAAACTGATATTTGCTAGATGTTTACATGTATGGATTGTATGGATTTTAAAATTCACTTTAAAATTACAATGTTTTAAGTAAATATTACAGTACGGAATATTATAGGTAATCACTGGTATTTAAAAATAATCTAAAAAACCCCCACACATTTAAAACAACACAAAAAAAATCATGCTTATATTATTGTTATAACATTTATCAAGACACGCTTTTATAGTAGTCCTATTGAGCTTGCAAATTCGCAAAAGTGTGGTTGTCCTGTCTGCTACACTATATACACACGGACAAAATTGTTGGTACCCTTCAATTTTGTCCATGCCAGTTTCATTAGTTTGCCTTTTTTAATACTTCAGTTGAACCATTCGGAAGCAGTTTCTGATTTTCATTTGTTTATTTTTTATTTTGATTAATAATTATCATAATAATTTCAAGGTTTTTCAGTGACCACTATACAGTAGTTTTACTTTCTTCAATGGAAAGATAGCAACAATTTTGTCAATGTCTACATTTAGAACAAAAGAAAGAAAAAAAATTATATATTTTTTTTTCTTTTTTTCTAGCTTTTCTACTTCTAAGTTTACATTTAAATCAATGTGTAACTTGTCAGCAGTGATGGAAATAATGCCGCCATAAATAAACGGTGTTACTAACGGCGACACTTTTTTCAGTAATGAGAAATCAAATGAATTACTGTTTTCCCCGTTACAACGCCGTTGCTGTTACTGACAATAAAATGCGCGTTACTATAATTGAGAACACTGAAGCGGTTTTCATGCCAGTGTCTCTCTCAGCTTCTCTCATAGGACCTCTCTTTCTCTGGGGTGGGTGTGTGCGTGTTCGGGGCTGTGGCGGGACACACAACCAACCAGCAATGATGATTGGTGTGTCTGTGAACGTGATGTAACAGAGAACGTGATGATTGGCTTAGATAGAGTACATTTTTATCGTTTGCCAATCAGAGGCAGAGCAGGGCGGGTGTTCACACACAAACACACAGTCAGTGGCACACACCAACGACCAGGAGTCAGAACGATGGCAAATCCAACAAGTTTCAAGGTAGCGTTTGCAAACTGGAAATATAAGCACTACTTTTCCCTGGTTGAGGTGAAAGGCAAGAATGTTTATGTGTCGTGCAACTTATGCCCAGGAAAAAAAAAAGAGTCTCTCTGCGTCGGTGACAAGTAATTCTAATCTAATGAAGCACCTCACGTCGTCACATACCACCACAAAATTAGTGGCTACACAGGTGATAACGTCTACCAAAGGAGGAGATGAAGCCACGACGTCAAAGCAAATAAACTTAATTTTTCTCCACTGCAAACATTTATTACTCAGACAGAATTAAACAAAATAATATCTAGATATATAGTTGAGGACATGCTGCCGTTGTCTCTTACATTGTCCCACAACATTAAAATAGTGTAGATTAGTGTACAATGCTTTATATTTATTTTATAGTCATTCTAATATTTTTAAAGTAACGCAATAGTTACTTTCCCTGGTAATTTGTTCTTTTTATAATTATGTAACTCAGTTACTAACTTCATAATTATTTGCTAAATTTACCAAAGGCATGATGATTTTAATTCTACAGCACAAATGATGCGAGATGATCCGCACACCAACATTTAGTAATTAGAGTTTGTATACACATACATTACCTTATGTGTACAATAGAGATGTTTGCCTTCACAAGCAGTTAAAAACAATGAAACCATGGATTTGTATCGTTCATATTTTACATTTCCACCACAGCGCCATTTTGGTGCACTGAAAAACCGCGGCAAGAGCTCCTTGCAGCGATTTCAGATGGCTGAATCCATCAAAAGAGCTCCACGTATAACATGTATAATGCATAAAAAATTGTACTCCCGAATGTTCAGTCACATGAATTCTGAGTAAGATGTTGCTGGGGGCTTGACGTCCTCAGAGGCAGGACCCTAAAAAGGGATTATGGTGTCTCTCAGAGCGTGCTGGTGCGCAGTCGCCCAGTGACACACAGCTCTGATCTGCCTACAGCTTCACCCCCCACAAAAAAAAAAACCCCAGATCCGTCACTCCTGCTTCTGCCTGTCAAATCACACCTAAACACACATTAGAGTCTGAGGACATGCAAACCGCAGCACAGACACGGCAGAAATGGCTGAAAGCTTTGTTTCCATTCACTACACTGTCAAAAAAAACAGCAGCAGGCAAGGAAAAAGGCCTGTACACTGTTTACTTTACAGTATAATTATCTAAATAATATAAATAGTGTGTGAAAATATGTGATTAAAACATAAAAAAATATAAAATGTGCACATACAGTACAGTAAGTGATAGTTATAGATGCATATACAGTATTTATGAAATATCCACAATATAATTATATAAATTAATAATAGGTGTGCATGTATATATATATATATATATATATGTAAGAATGTGTACTATTAAACATTTACCATGTAATATTAAAAATACATTAGTATGTGTATGTGGACAATGTTGAGAAATAAATGCAAAATGAACTCAACAAACAATGCTGTAATATATTAATAATAGTATAGTAAATGTGTTTATTTAATTATTTATTAGAATGTATATGTGTATATCATGTGTTTGTGCTTAAACTGCTTTTACTATTAAATATTTACAATGTAATATAATTTTTTTTATATGTTTATATATGACTATTTATTTACTATTTAATATTATATGGTAATGTGTAGTACTTTGAACACTTTCTAAAACTATATATGCGTATATATTCACATAAATAAATAAATACATTTATTATTATTAATATATGATAGCATTTTTGTTTGTTTTGATTAATTTAACATTTATTTATTTATTTATCATTTTATATTTATTCTATAATTAATATTAAAGTACTTTTTTGAGTTTTGTTTGTTTACATTTGATTATGAATGTTGTACACATACACGTTATGTATATTTAATATTACATGGTAAATATTTAATAGTACATATAAACACTTTTATTTTATAAATAAATAAATAAATAAATAAATAAATAAATAAATGTTAAATTAATCAAAACAAACAAAAATGCTATCATATATTAATAATAATAAATATATTTATTTATTTATTTATTTATGTGAATATATACGCATACATAGTGTTAAAAAGTGTTCAAAGTACTTGTACAATTACACACTTACCATATAATATTAAAAATACTGTACATAATGTGCATGTGCACAATGTTGCTAAATAAATATAAAATTAATCAAAAACACTATAATATATTAATAAAAGTATAATAAATAAAGAAAAAGTTAATTTATTTATGTATTTATTTATTTAATAAAACATAATTGAATAAATAAATAAATATTTTTAATACTTTATTATTTATCACTATTTTAAATATTAAAGTATTTGTGTTTGTTGTTAAATACACATGAGCTCTGGATGTCATTTATCCTCTCAAGCGCTGATGCAAGACACAGTTTCCAACACTGGGATTTTTTGCGCTGTTAGTCAGCAGGAGTTTTATCACAGGTGTCTGTTGCGGATCAATGAGACACTAACATCTACCAGAGATCAATCTCAGATGCAGACGCCGCACCATCACAAGCGTTTTCCACATACAGCAATGCAGAGACACTGACAGATCTCTGATCGCGACAGAAGCAGCAGCAGACGCCACACAGAAAGCGGCTCCCCGTTCACTTTCAGGTGGTGCCGTTCGGGGGCATCTGGTGCCTGGATCCGCTGTGATGACGAGTGACAGGTTAACAGAGCGGCCCGCGGGAGACGCCGGGCTCTGAGTTTGCTAAACACTCCCATCTGTTCATATCCTGAGGCGCTTCTGTATCATCTTATGCAGATGAAGCTGCGCGGAAGAGACGCAACGTAGGCTCAGCTTCTGCCTGCGAGCAAACATTGTTTTGTGAATTAGATAAATTTTAGGACGTACAGTTGAAGTCAGAATTATTAGCTCTCCTGTAAATTTTGGGAAGCATTTCCCAAATGATGTTTAACAGAGCAAGACATTTTTCACAGTATGTGATAATATATGATAATATTTTTTCTTCTGGAGAAAGTCTTATTTGTTTTATTTCGGCTAGAATAAAAGCAGTTTTTGATTTTTTTAAAAACCATTTTAAGGTCAATATTATTAGCCCTCTTAAGCTATATTTTTTTTTCGATTGACTACAGAACAAACCATCATTATACAATAACTTGTCTAATTACCCTAATTAACCCAGTTAAGCCTTTGGATGTCACGAATGTCATGAATACTAGTGTCTTGAAAAATATCTAGAACAATATTATTTACTGTCATCATGGCAAAGATAAAAGAAATCAGTTATTAGAAATTAGTTATTAAAACTAACATGTTTAGAAACGTGTTGGAAAAATCTTCTTTACATTAAACAGAAATTGGGGAAAAAAACATACAGGGGGGGCTCATAATTCAGACTTCAGCTGTACGTGTAATCCTGGAGACCCAGTTTTACTCGTTAACCACAGCAAGGCTGGAGGCTGCGGCGTCTCAGAGGAAAACCAAGGTAGCATCTGACTAACAGCTTAAATAACAGGTCAAAAAACAGGGAGGCTTTCAATTAGCTTTGGCAACCGTGCCAATAACTGAGGGTTTGTTCATACTTGTAGTTCAGTTCTAAATGATATACTTAGATACACAATAGTCTTTTTTACATACAGATTTTTTCACTGGAAAGTACTGGTAAATTGCAGTAAAGAGGTCATCAAATTGACATTGAAAAACCAAAAATTAAATCAATTAAAAAAAAGTATCATATTAAATATTTTTTTATGTGAATGTATACATAATGTTATAATGTACTTGAACTACTTGTACTATTAAATATTTAAATATTTGCCATATAATATTAAATAAACACTGTGCATGTGCACAATATTCATAAACAAATGTAAACAAACAAAAGTCAAAAGTACTATAATGTATTAAAGTATAAATAAGTGAATATATACATATATATATATATATATACACACTACCGGTCAAAAGTTTGGGGTCAGTAGGATTTTTAAATGTTTTAAAATAAGCTTCTCCTGCTCACCAAGGCTGCATTTATTTCATCAAAAATACAATACAAACTGTAAAATTGTGAAATGTTAATGCACTATGAAATAACTGTTCAAAAGTAGTATATAATTTAATTTAATCATTTATTCCAGTGATTTTAATGATGAATTTTCAGCTTCATTACTCCAGTCTTCAGAGTCACATGATCCTTCAGAAATCACTCTAATATTAATTATTATTATTGTTATTATTATTAATATTATTATTATTAATGGTAATAGTAATAAAAGCAATAATGACTGGACTAATAATTTCATTTGAAAATACATACAATAAGCAATAAATAAATATTTAATAAAAAAGTATTTAACAATTTAATTATTTTTTTACATTTAATAAATGCCGCCTTGATGAACAGAATAATTCTCTTTAAAAAAAAAAACATGAAAAAAACAAAAAACGACCCTAAACTTTTGACTGGTAGTGTGTGTATATATATATATATATATATATATATATATATATATATATACAGTAGTGGTCATGAATCAAAAATAATCAAAAAATACTATCTACAATGTAGATAAATGTAAAATTAATCCAAACAAATTGACACTGACGTCAAAAAACATGTAAAAAATGCAAATCGTTTGATGTCAAAACATTGACGTCCACTTGACGTCCACACTAATCCCCTTTTTTGACCACTAAATTAACAACACAAAAGTATTATAACATAAGAAAAGTTTTATTCATCTGAAAGTTCAATTCCAAATTAAAATTTTGTATCTAATGCATGTAAACTACAGTACATTGATGTCAAAAGGACATCAAATTCACATCAAAAATTGACGTCAAAAATTGATTACAGGACAGATTTATGATGTGTTTTTGACGCTAATATTAGATGTCAATTTGATATTAAGGAAGTCAATTGACATCAAATAGATTTTAGCATTTTTTTTATCTGTTTTTTATGTCGTTTTGACATCAAGGAGGTCCTTTCTAAAAATACCAGAAAATTTATTCTGACAATTTATGAGAAGTTGTAACATTACCAGTAAATTGGCAAAATCTTTCAGCAAGTTCAGTATTTTGGTTTGTTTCTGGGACAAAAGCAGCAGCATGTATGTAAAACTTTAAAACAAAAATATACGGAACGTCACTGGCTGCATTTTTTAATTTACCAGTAAAGTCGTTCTGGTAATTTCACTGCATTTTACCAGTATTACTGTGTAAAAGGCTCTAATGATACAGTCCTGCTTTACTTTGCATCCCTGTTGTCATTATTCTGATGACACTTTTTCACTTGTTTTTGAGTCTCCTACTGTGTATTATAATAACCGGATTCCCACTACACAAAAATGTGCACTTAGTAAATTTACAAGTAAATTTTTTTTAAAGAACAACATGGGAGTTTTTAACGCAAAATTGATGTTTACATTAAGTGTATTTTCAGTTTTTATTTAAATTTGCACCATTTGAAAGGTAATGGCAACACAGCTTGACATAACATGGAAGCTTTGTGTTATAAATGATGGAAAATGGGCTCTGTTTACACATTATTAAGATAAATTTGACTGACCTGCGTTTGTATTGTAGACACCCATTTTGCACACATAAATTGCGCACTTTTATATCACAATATTCGAATGAAAGAAGTACACTGACTGCACACTGACTTTCTGCTCAAAGAAATCAGGAATGTGGTTGAAATAAGACAAAAGAGATTGAATAAAACACTGGGTCTAGACGGTAATTTCTCTACCTCATCTACTTGTGATCCGATATACAGACACACATCTTAATACCTGATGTAAACACAGCCAAATTGTCAATGCCGAGAGACTTAAACATGCATAGTTTTTCCTTTTACACCAAAGACCTTCAATAAAGATTAAATCAACATTATTTACACTAAACAGAAAGCTACAGTGGTTAAATTCAGTTCACTTAATCCTTATGAGAGATTATTGTGGAGTGTTTTTTGAAACCAGATGTCTTATCCTGTGGAAAATCTGCTAAAAAAATAGTCAGATTAGAGCTGGAGAACATTGAAACACATGTTATTTTACGATCGGCTGATACACAGCAAGCTTGATCTCTATAATCCTATAGTATGTAACTAGATACACGTATTATATTTGCTTTGGCTCAGAGATGAGTTTAAAATGAACCTAAGAAGCTTTTGACAGCGACTGAAAAAAATGGCATTTTTCCAATAAAAAAATCCTCACATCTGATGCAATTACTTCAGTAATACGCAATTGTAAGTGTGTGAGTTAACAGAGGATGATGATGGTAATAATTCGGAGTATTTTCTCCTGATTGGACTGATTAATATCACACTGGCCTGATGGTGTAAAAGGGTTTAAAGATGAACGCAGTCAGAGATGTTGTGGGCTCTGAAGAGGTAATGAGAGTGGATCTCGGAGGCTGTCAGACCGCAGTCCCTCATTAGGTGCCAATTAGACATTAACAGCCTGACTCTACTGGCATGGAGAGAAGTGATCTGTCTCTGCCCACCCCCGGTCACCGTACAGGCCCAGACACTCTGGACCCTTCACACCCAGCACACTTTCTGTTTGAACTGTTACCGTCTGGTCGGCGCTACAGAGCACCGAGCACAAAAACAGCCAGACACAGGAAAAGTTTCTTTCCTCAGGCCATCTACCTCATGAACAGTTAATTATTTCCCTACTGTGCAATAAACATGTGCAATACTTTTTCATACGCACTTGTATACAGCACCTTATAACAATATACAATGCAATACTTCTCCATACGCATTTGTACACAGCACCTTATAACAGTATACAATGCAATACTCCTCCATACGCATTTGTACACAGCACCTTATAACTTGTATATTTATAACAAATCTGTACAAACAATTCATCATCCAGAGCTCTTTTGTCTAACTGCATCTCTGTTTAATGTGTGTCGTATTTTTCTCATATTTATTTTGTGTTGTCACTTGTCACTTTATGTACACTGGAAGCTTCTGTAGCCAAAACAAATTCCTTGTGTGTGTAAGCACACTTGGCAATAAAACCGATTCTGATTCTGATTCTGATTCTGACACGGCCTAAAATATACTGCAGTATGACTCTGTGGAACAAACTGCCCTCTTTTTTCTTCTTTCAAGGAGTGCATGTGGACTGAAGGCCAGAAGAGCTTGCACTAGCACTACAGTTGGGTGTCATCTTTTTTTTTTTGATCAAAACCAAAATCAAAACACTATCTATGTTGATAAATGTCAGATTAATCAAAACTAATTGGCATTGACGTCAAAAAACGTAAAAAATGCAAATCGTTTGATGTCAAAAGAATTACATCTATTCGATATCCACACATGATCGTTTTATTCATCTGAGAGCTCAAATTTTGTATCACTACAATTTTTCGATACTGGTGCCAAATCGATACTTTTAAAACGGTACCAGTGCCAAAACGATGCCTTTTAAAACAGCCACAAAAATATAGCTCTTACACACTCACATACACAAACACACATCTGTTTACTTTACAATTTAAATTTCACTGTTTGCATTTCTACAAACCGTTTTCTATGCTCAAGTAATTTTTGTTTCCATTAATAAAAAATCTAACAAATAGGCCACTTCTCTAATTAAGATTTTTCAAATAAATAAATGTCTTTATTGAATGAACCGCATATGTAAATGCGCAGATGATGTAATCCTTCCTGTGTAAACAGGGTGCACAGAGGTGTGCAATTACATACTTTGACAAGCTGGAATTTGGTACCAATTGGTACTGAAATTTTTTAAAACGTCCATTTCCCGCTAACATTTGAGCACTGTTGAGTGCGTTCTTAAACAGCGCTGATTTGCCATTGTGTTCACGTGCTCAACAGAAATGACTGTGATTGGCCGTGAAGGTCATCATTTCACCAAACTCACCGCTGTTTACTGAGTGTAACCACAGATACAGGGACACTGGAGCGTTTCATAGTCATGTCAATCAGCTGGTTTGTCTATAAGCTAACATACGAGCAATCCGCTTATGAATCGCGGCTTTAAAACACTCCAAACACTTTAAAACACTCCAAACGCCCCACAAGTCCCAAACCAAGCAAGCCAGAGGTGACAGTGGCGAGGAACAAACTTCACCAATTGACGAAAGTGAAGAAAAAAAACCTCGAGAGAAACCAGGCACAACCATTTCTCCTCTGGCCAAACTTCTTGTGCATAAACGCATTGTGCATAAGTCAACATAATCGATTTGTGTTGTGACAACATGAAAGAATTGTGCAGATATTAAATACAATAGCGTATATGCAGAAGGACTTTTAATTTTCAGTAACGACTAAAAGAGCTTCCATTGAACTGCATGCTGTTATAAAATACCCTATGTTTAAGGTCTGTTTTCTTTAAAAATCAATGATCACTGCCTGGTTGATATATGATATAAAGTGAGTCTCAGAATGTACAAGAAGCACTGCATTAAATTCTGTTGTTTCTCACCATGT
>CAIGQV010018202.1:4232742-4260242 GCA_903798115.1 Danio jaintianensis
AAAAAAAAAAAAAAAAAAAAAAAAAAAAAAAAAAAAAAATGGGGTTCGGTTCTCCAGACACGCTGCCACTCTGTCCTCAACCAGCTGAGAGGTCCGACGATGTGCTGGGAGCCCTGTGGAGGAATCTATCCACCCGTCCGTCTTCTGATGTCCGGCGGCGGTTCTTCTGGCTGGCGGTATTTCTGGTCTCCTGCTCCGCTCCCGCTTCGGTGGAGGACGCAGGCTTCGGCATCATGGCGGACCGCGGTGACTCACCCCGGGCTCTCTGGGATGGCTCCCTTCAGCTCTTTCCCTTCCGGTGGTGAGCCCCGCGTCCCCTGCTCCTCCCCATGCTGGGAGACGGCAGCAGGCAGATCCTTTCCTCGCCAGCCTCAGGCCGCCCCGGCCTTCTGGGCAGACGAACGGGATTCTTCCCCACTCGGGTTAACTCCCGAACACTCGCCCCCCATCTCAGCGGCGAGGGCGTCTGGACAACGTGTCCCTCCTTCTCCCGGATTTCGGCACCAATGTAATAAAGTTTACGGCCACCTGGCCGCCGGGAAAAAGGAGGCGGAGAACCGACAAAGTTTTAAATAACTTATTAATAAAAGGGACGGCAGCTCCTCACGGAGACTGCCGTCAAACTGAAAGCAAAAATAAAACAATATGTCCGGGCCCGGTCCTCTCTCCCCCAGCACTGGCGTCTCTCCTCCTTTTAGCTTCCAGGGCTCCTCCGTGAGACTCGAGGCAGGTGACGCGTCCAGGTGTCCCTGATTATCTCACTCACGCCACCCGCCTCACACGCCCTCACGGGTCTCGGCCCCGCCTCACTCGCCACACACTGCAACCAACTTTGATCTAAAAACACCAGGTCGGCTGCGAGTGCCCTGGGAAGGACGATGACCACACTAGTGGTCCAGGAACGCCACCTCTGGCTAAACCTGGCAGATATTCGTGACGTTGACAAAGTTTGCTTTCTTAACACACCCATATCCCAGGCTGGCCTGTTCGGCGACACCGGGGTGAGATCACCGCTCCCCGCCTCAGGGCGCCGCTAAGTTTGGTAGGGACCGCGAAGCGTCCCTGAGATGGGCCACTCGGAGAAAAGGAGGTTTGCTCTTTCCCTGGCGGAGGGCCAGGGACACCCATATCATTAACTCATGACCGTATGGCTACTAAATTTTATAAGAGCAATTTTTCCTTTCTCCGTGTATGATAGCCCGAACACTGCCAGTATGGGACGCTATGCCTTCCAGCTCGCTGGATCGGTGCTCTTCGCCACAGGCTCCATGAGTGCCAGAGGACGGGCTCCTTTCTCTTGCACTCCCAGCCGCCCTGCGGGCTCTTGGGACGAAGTTAAGATTAAACCTCTTATCTTCCGCTCTTCCTCGGGACGCTATGCGATTCAGTTCGCTAAACGGTCCCCCAAGTTCACGGGCGTGTATTACACCAGGTGTCAGCCCTGTGTCCGCCCCTGTCTTGCGTGAGGAGATTGCTGTCCTCCTGGCGAAGGATGCAATCGAGCCGGTCCCTCCAGCCGAGATGAGGTATGGGCTTTTTAGTCTGTACTTCATCGTACCCTAAAAGAGCGGTGGGTTATGACCAATCCTAGTTCTGCGCGTTTTGACCCGCTGCCTTACTGGCAGCCGCTCAGAATGCTCATGCAGAAGCACATCCCCCGGTGCGTCCGCCCTCAGGATTGGTCTGCAGCGATAGACCTGAAGGACACGTATGTTCATGTCTCTATTTTCACATGCCACCGGCAGTTTCTGCGGTTTGCGTGCGAGGGTCGAACATGATAGTACAAAGTCCTCCCTTCCGGGTTCTCCCTGTCTCCACGGGTTTTCACCAAGCTCGTGGAGGATGCCCTAATGCCCCTTCGGCTCGCGGGCATCTGCATACTCAATTATCTTGATGACTGGCTTTTTTAGCTCACTCGCGGGATCAATTGGTTATGTACAGGGACTGGGTGCTCCGGCACCTCGACCTGTTGGGGTTTCGGGTCAACCAAGAAAGGAGCAGGCTCGCCCCCGTGCAGAGCATCTCTTTTCTTGGGTTGGAGCTGGACTCGATCACCATGACTGGGCTGATGCTGACCTGTCTGAGAGAGTTCGACAGGAAAACTGTGGTCCCACTGATATTATTTCAGAGGCTCCTGGGGCATATGGCATTCGTAGCCGCTGTCACGCAGCTTGGGTTGCTCCATATGAGACCACTTCGGCATTGGCTTCCCGATCGGGTCCCCAGATGCGCATGGCACGCGGGCACGCACCAGGTGACTGTCACTCCGCTGTGTCGCTGCGCCCTCAGCCTCTGGACAGACCCTGCATTTCTACAGGCCTGTGTGCCTCTAGAACAAGTGTCCAGGCATGTCGTTGTTCCGACGGATGCTTCCAGTACGCGCTGGGGGGCCGTGTGTTGCGGGCATGCAGCTGCGGGTCCGTGGAAGGAACCCGGTTGCATAGGCATACTAATTGCCTGGAGCTGGTGGCAGGGTATCTCGTGCTGCGCCGTTTTTTACACGTGTTAGAAGGGAAACACGTGCTGGTCAGGACGCACAGCACGGCGGCGATGGCGTATATCAACCTTAAGGGGGGTATCCGCTCTCGTCGCATTTCTCAGCTCGCTCGCTGTCTGCTCCTCTGGAGTCATATGCGGCGGTAAACGCTGTGTGCCATTTTTATCGAACTCAACCGTGCAGCCGATGCGCTCTCACGGCAGTTCACACCTGGGAGAATGGAGGCTCCACCCCTGGCTGTCCAGCTGTTATGGGTGCGTGCGTAAATACGCATTTCTCCAGTGAGCCTACTCACACAGATACTGTGTAATGTCAGGGAGGACGAGGAGCAGGTCTGTTTATTGCGCCTCTATGGCTCAACCGGATCTGTATTTCAGCTCTCTCCTCGTGACGTGATCGGCAGATGGGAAGTGCCGTATCCAAACTGAGGTTGGCCCACCGGATAGTGGATGCCATCTCCCTCGCTTTTCAGTGCCAGGGTGAGCCGCGTCCCCCGGGAGTGAGAGCGCACTCGACTAAGAGTATCACCTCATCTTGGGCATGAGCGCAGTGCCTCTCTAACAGACATCTGTAGAGCTGCTGGCTGGGTGACACCTAATACATTCGTAAGATTCTATAATCTTTGAGTGGAACCGATTTTTGTTACGTGTGTTGGATAACGCCAGTAAATGAGGAAATTCGGTACGGTGTTGAAACACGCTTGCTGGGCCTTTCTCTCTAACACAGAGATGCGTGCGCTTTTCTTACTCTGCTCAGTTGAGTTCCCCATTTGGCGAACGCTACAGAGTTCCTCCGAGGCCCACAGCACCTGGCTCAGCGGAGGAGTCGGGTGCCTGGCCCATTACGTTGTTGGCATGCCCGCTCGGTCAGCCCGCGTTCTGGGTAAAGGTGCCTGCTATGTGCGATCCCCACTGGTGATCCCATATGCTTCACTCATCCACTGTATAGTTCCCCCCGCTTCAGGCGGGTCCGTGTCTTCCCTCCCCGCTAACCATCTTTCTTATGTGTACTCCCCCTTCTCAGGGTTAGTCCATATGTCTTCCTCCCACCAGGTCTCCCCATTGGGTAGCAGGTGGCCTCCGTAGCGTCCTCCCCATTCAGGACTGACACGCTTCCAAACGTACTATCGTATTTTAAATTTTAGGACTCCCCAAAAAATATAAATAAGCCTTAAGCGCTTCACAGGTAAGTAAGGTAAGTAAGGGCCAGGGGACACGTTGGAGGGCTGCGTCTCTGGTGATGATGGTGCGCTCACGCAAACCTCTCACCAGCGACGTGGTAAGGTTCAATCACTGTGGCATTTTCCATACATTTCCCTATAGTGAAAGTTTTTCCACATAGCATTGAAGTTCCCCTCCCGCTCGGGTACGTTACGGTTACTACGTAACCCTCGTCCCCGAGGGGGGGAACGGAAATGCTATGTGCCTTCGCCACAGTGATTGCGCCTTAGCTGACAGCTGTAGTTCGGCTTCTTCAGCTAGAAAAGGTGTTTTTGCTCTCTTTCTTATTCACTAACTGATTGTGATTGCTGCCAGCTGTGTGCGCTGACAGCACCAACTCATTGGCATTTCATTGGCCCGTTTTATTTCTCTTCAGATGATTGGTTTCTGACGAAATCCCCATAGTGGAAGTTTTTCCACATAGCATTTCCGTTCCCACCCTCGGGGAACGAGGGTTACGTAGTAACCGTAACGTTATATCCAAACACACGTCCTGTTCTTATGCCCCATATGGTGATGCAGATGTCTCCAAAATCCGACAGGTGGACAAATCTAAACTTGCTTTTATTAAAACAAATATAAATATGCATATAATAAATAATACTGATAATAATAATAACATTATACAAATGCAAATTGTCATAAATAAACTGAAAAAAGCCCCCCGAGATGAAGGCATGGAGGTATGGGTTTTTATATTTATGTAGAAAATAATAATTTTTGTAACATTTTAATCCTTTAATATTTTTCATATATAAAGATATTCGTGTATTGCTGTACATCCTGTGTGTATTAAGCAACGTGTACACTTTTTGGACCTGCATAGGTGCATAACTAACATGCTCTGCACTGGACTTTAGACCAGCTTTTAGTTGATCAATGGTGCGGTCTATTTCAGTTCCTCAAAAGAGCAACATGCCAACAACACACCTCCTTTTCAGACCAGCACACCCATGAGTCCTCAAAGTAGTGCAAATGGATTTGCTATTTAAACAACATGGCGCAAAACGTGAAAATTATGGTTGCGCTGATCTGAAAATAGCAACTAATCGTGCCAAACACTTCTTGCTCCTTACTGTGCCAGGTGTATGATAGGGCCCCATGTGTCTCGAATGGCCAGCAATACAATTTTAAATGCAGTAAAAATTATTACAACTATTTAATTAAAAAAAAAATGCTAAATATTGACAAGCCAGATCTATTTCAAACAGGAATCTCAAGCATGTGTGAAATGTAACATTTGAAACCAAAAACATTTCACTGTAGAATGGAGTCCAAATGCATCCGACAGAAATAAAGAAATTAATATTTTACAACCAAAAAAGTATAGTTTCGCTCTTCCTTGCGCAAGATTGCTTAGAAAGCTTATTTATTTATGGGATATCGCAGAAGAATAGGTTTTAGAAAATTTTAGAGGGGCCATCAGTAAATGTACATCACACACACACACAAAAACACACACACACGCACACACACACACACACACACACACACACACACACACGCGCGCGCGCACGCACGCACGCACACACACACACACACACACACACACACACACACACACACACACACACACATAGATTCCACTAAAAATGCTTTAAATGACAAGGTGAAAGCTCTCTACATGCAGTGAACTGTGTTTAAACGGTGTTTGTTTGCAGGAATATTGCGCTACCTATGAAATATTAAACACAAAAAACACAGGCAGACAAGCTGGAAGCAAATGTTTTGTGACGGGCGCTATAAAATGACAGACATCTGTCAGATTCACTGCACACGTTAAACAAAGCTCTGACATTCATATAGGAATATAATGTGCGCAGAAAAAATGAAACTGAGCACATTTAAAGAGTTTAAAGACAGTAATTTAGACCGCAGGCGCACATTTGTCACTACTCCCTAAAGATGAATAAAAGACCATACAGAAAAACGCGACACATAGAAAACGTCCCCCAATCTAAACGACTTTTGAGTCTTTATTGAATTGGCTAAATGCCCCATAAAAGGAGCCGACAGCCCTGAGGGAAGAGGCAGTTGTGTAGACGAGTGCTCCATTTAGCTGATGCGGATTTTCTGAAGTGCTGGAAGGGAAGTAGGTCAGTACAGTGGATCTCGGTGACACCACTGCCACCGTCCACTTCTTCAGGATTAGACAGCCCCGAGACGAGCTCTTTATAAGAGGGTTATTGTGACAGCATGCCAAGATAGAGACTAATAAATCTCACGTCATCACCGACAGGACAAGAAACTACTTCAAGATGTGGATGTTTTCAAGAGCAGACTTGGGGGTTTTGGACTGATGGGAAACCAAAAGAAAATACTTTTAATTTGTCATTGATTAATTAAAACTTTTATAGCTAGATTTACAGTCGAAGACAAAATTATTAGCCCTTCTGTGATTATTTTTCAAATATTTCCCAAGTGATGTTTAACCCTCTGGGGTCTAACGTGATTTTGGGGCCCCTAAGATGTTTTGACATGCCCTGACATTTGCTACTTATTACATAGTATTGGCCAACATGTATTTTTTTATTGAGCACAAACTGTGCTACAGTAATATGTGAGTAAGATGGATGTACATGCTTGCGGTTTTTAGAAAAAGAAATTATGTGTAGTTAGTAAGTTTTGGAGAATTTTTTTTTTTTTTGCTGAAATAAGGTCCAAAAAACCACACTGAATGGGCCTGAATAAGACCTTTAAGTAACCAGTCTTGTAGGCTAGAATATTTACTTCACAATTATGTGAAAATAATTCTGTTCTCTCATTCAAAGAAAACATTACAATGATTTACATTTTGTAAAGTCAGTTTTTGGGTCAGCACTGCTTTATGTGTGAGAGTGACAATGGCCGTGAATAATTCACACCTGGAGAGACAAACAACACTCCCCCACTGGCTAATGTTCACCCATCAAGGGCATTGTAAAGCAATGTCCAGCTGCAAAAGCTAGCCCAAACTATTTATAAATGGTTGTTGTATTACTTGCTGTATTATGAAAATATAAACACTATGGGTAAACAATATATGTGCAAGGCAAGGAAATTTTGACAGTATTTCCTATAATTTTTTTTACACTGTAAAAAATGCTGGGTTCCACACAATTCCTTCATGTTGTCCCAACACAAATCAATTAAGTTAACTTCATCATTTTTACAAATTTAAGTGTATTTAGCATAAAACAATTAAGTTGTCCCAAAATAACTGAAGAATTGGCTTGTTTCAACCCATTTTAAATAAGTAGTTTGAACAAGCAGCAAAATACATTTTTGAGTGTATTTAGGTTCGTTTCGCTGGAGTAAAAGCAGTTTTTTACATTTTTAAAAACAAATTTAAGATCAATATTATTAGTCCCCTTAAGAAATTAATTTATTTTTCATTTGGCTACAGAACAAACCACTGTTATGCAATAACTTGCCCAATGTTAACTTGTCTAGTTAACCTAATTTAAGCCTTGAAATTGCACTTTCAGCTAGTCTCTTGCAAAATATGAAAATATTATGTGCTGTCACCATGACAAAGACAAAAGAAACAAGTTATTTGTTGCATTATGGGACTTTGATATCTGCTTAGACAGATTGTGATGCTTTAAGGTTTGACAAAGTGACTTTGATTGATATTTTTAGTAATTGGAAAACTATATAGTGTCTGGTCATGCAGATTATGCTACAAAAAAACAGATAACGAGCTGACAGTACATGCTATTGTACTGCTTTGTTTCTATATAAAGTATTATATCGGTCACACTTTATTTTAAGATACAATTCTTGATATTAAAAAAAAATAACTAAGAGTTTTAGCTCAATAAACTACTAATTTGCAGCTTATTATTAGTTTGTAATGTGGTAGTTGGGTTTAGGTACTGGGTAGGATTAGGGATGTAGAATAAGATTATAATAATAAACAGTAAATATCTTTTTAATAGGCAGGTAATAAGCCAGTAGTTAATAGTGGGAATCGGTACTTAAACTGAAGTGTTACCGTAATATCATATGCAATATACTGTTTCAAACTACTAAAAAAAGTGTCTCATTATGCAAATTGAAAAAGAAAATAAATCAAAAACACCCTTAAAGGTCTCGTGAAATTAAAATAACGTTTTTTATATGTCAGCATCAGTGTGTTAGTCTTAAGGACATCTATAAGCTAATGCGCTACAAAACAGTGGCACGACTTGCATTTAGAAGATATAAACTTTAAAAGCTTGTAGTTTGTCACTTCCGACTAAATGGATCAATGATTTTTTTCCACATCACCTCATACTTGAGTTTCTCATCAAATCTTGATCAATCAAATGCTCTCTAGTATCTGACATGCCCCATCACCTTCAAGACGCTTCTCATTTGCTTGAGCTCAACCACTATCATTGCCATTGGCTGTTTTTTAAAAGGGGAGGGGCTACTATATGTCCCCTACTGTGTGTTTCAGTTGAGATTACGTCAAATATTGAATAAAAATACACATTCAAAGCACTTTAAACTACAATATAAGGCCATTTGAAATGACATTGAATTTTTCTTTAGAGTGCAGTGCAAAAACCTTGTATGTTCAAGCTGAAAACAGCAGATGAGCAGCCAGTGTCCTACCTGAGACGAGTGGTACGGTGTCTCTCTCCCATGACACAACAGTGATGTAGTTCTCCACTGAGGAAGGAATAATGCACTTGAAGACCGCTACGCTGCCTCTCATCGCGGTGTGGTCCGCCACACGGACCGTATAGGGCTCCCGTAAGACTACAGAGAAAAAGTTTGTGTTATCAACACTTTGCAAAATCATGGGAACATTGAAGTGTTTTTAGTATTCAATTTTTATTCAATTCAATTCAATTTGTATAGTGCTTTTCACAATAATTATAGCTTCAAAGCAGCTTTACAAAAGGTGCACATTATTGCAATACAATCAAATTCAGAAAAGTTAAGGTTATTAGTTAGCATAGCTTTATTAGTTACTAATAACTTTAACTAGTAATATAATGTGTGTATATATATATATATATATATATATATATATATATATTTATATAAATTTTTTAGCTCAATATTCATTCATTCATTCATTTTCCTTTGGCTTAGTCTCTATTTCAGAGGTCGCCACAGCAGAATGAACCACCAACTATTCCAGCATATGTTTTATGCAGCGGATGCACGTCCAGCTGCAACCCAGTACTGGGAAACACCCATACACACTCATTCACAAACACACACACACACACTCATACACTACAGCCAATTTAGTTCATCCAATTCACCTATAGTGCTAGTCTTTGGACTGTGGGGGAAACCGGATCACCCGGAAGAAATCCACACCAACATGGGGAGAACATGCAAACTCCACACAGAAATGCCAACTGGCCCAGTTGGGACTCAAACTAGTGACCTTCTTGCTGTGAGGCGACAGTGCTAACCACTGAGCCACCGTGTCGCCCAGCTCAATATATATATATATATATTTTCTTTTCTTTTTTTTAAATGTTCTCTTGTCTATATACTTTGACCTGTTCACCCAGTTACCGTTACATGCACACACACACACGCACACCTGGCTGTACCTGACTGTTTTTTTATGTTTTATTTTATGTTATTTGTTTTTCTCTGTTTTCCATTTGTATTTGATTCCTTGCCATTTGTGTACCTTTCATAATAATATAAAAAAATATAGCTGCAAGCAGCAATTAAGAGGCCAAGCAGTTCACAGCCAGAATGAGCAAAGCAGACCAGAGGCAGAATGAGCACATTTGAGCACATTTGTCGGTGCCGTAAACAAAAACCGTTTTGCCTATTGACACGAATTTCACAACACTTGGTCAGCATGATCTGACAATGATCCGAGTCAAATTTGGTGATATTTCAGCAAACGGTCTAGGAGAAATTTGCAAAAGAATTTTCTGAACAAAATCAATATGGCAGACAGGAAGTTTAGCCAAATAGAGCATATTTGGTATCAATGTTCTTGACATCACCCCAGGAATAAGTTGAGATCAATTTTACAATAATAAACATATGCAGTCTAAAGTGATTAGCAAATTTATGATTCATTATTGATGGTTAGTGAACGGTTTATAACTCCTTTGTTATAACTCCATTGTGAGTTGCCAATGACAGATCTAAAGATCAGTGTCAATATATTTAAGCATTGCAGAGTTACAGCCTCAGATGCACTTTGACATCCTGCTAACACATTTGTCGATGCCGTAAACGACAACCGTTATGCTGATCGATATGATTTCCATAACTTTTGGTCAGCATGGTCTGACAATGATCTGAGTCAAATTTTTTTGAAAATTGAAGTAACGGTCGAGGAGGAGTTTGCAAAAGAAGTTTTTGAACAAAATCAATATGGCGGACAGAAAATTTGTTTGGTATTAATGTTCTCAGCATGACCCAAGGAATAATTTGATATCACCATAAACCTATGCAGTCAACATTTATTAGCCATTTTAGAAGATTCATTATTGATGGTTAGTTAAGGGTTTATAACGCGCTGTAACCAAATTAATGTGTTGTGGTTATTGTGAGTTGCTAATGACACACCTAGTGAATATGTTTAAACATTATAATATTTATATACCATATTTATATGGGCTGCCATTCAAATCTGGCGGAAAAAGATACGGAAGAATAATTATAATTATAATAATAATAGGAATGCACACCGCGCACCTGCAGTGCTTGGCCCCTCATAATAGTAATGCTAACAAAAACAATAGGTGCCTCTGCACCTGCGGTGCTTGGCCCCTAATAAAAACATTCACAACAATCTAAAAAATCCTGAAACGCTTACCGGCCTTAATATGAACATCTTGGCTTCTAATTTTCCCTGAAGGATTTTCCGCTGTGCAATAGTAAGTGTTGTCGTGGATCACTTTGCTAAAGCTGGACGGAGGAAAGTGGAAGATCTGGAGAGTGCCGTTGGGGTGGACATGGCGGATCCCTGGGACGTTGTAGCTCTCCTCGCCGGTGGCCAGATACCAGCGCAGGGTAGCAGGTGGCACCGCTGCTGCAGGACAGGGAACCAGAGTCCCCGTGGTGCTGGCGAACACTACCTCTTGCAGAGATGCATTGACAAAATACAAGCTGGAATGTAGGTCTTCACTGAGAACTGCGAAGAGAGAGAAGGGAGGATGTATGGTTAGTAGGGATGCCACAATACTCTGGGATTGTCAAGGTACCAAAATTTCAGTATTCTGTACCAATACCAGTTAAAATACATGGTTCTTGGTACCAAAGCAAAATGAAAAAATTTACATAAAACAAATTAACCAACCCACTATATATTTTAACAAAGAAGATCAACATTTAAACCAGTGTTTCTCAACTACGTTCCTGGAGGACCACCAACACTGCATGTTTTGGATGTCTCCTTTGTCTGTCAAACCCATTACAGGTCTTTCAGTCTCTGCTAATGAGCTGATGACCTGAATCAGGTGTGTTTGGTTAAGAAGACATGAAAAAAGTGCAGAGCTGGTGGTCCTCCAGGAACATGGTTGAGAAACACTGATTTAAATGGTATAAAGGGTTACAGTCTTTTTTATTTTGACTTTTTTTTAAACAAACAGGAATAAACAAATTCTGGTACACATCAATCAAAAATGTTTAAGACAGAGAGAAAGATCACATTTAATTAAACAGAAAGTGCTTTACCATAGGCCCAATTTAAGAAATAAAATAAGAAAAATAAGTAGCTAAATTGTACAGTTAATTATTGTACAAAAATACAATCAGTTATAATTTTTATAATTTTTTATAATTTGTCTTAAAAATACAATTTTTAATTATTTAAGCTAAAACTAATTCTCTTATTTAGCAGAAATACATTATTATCATTTAAAATATTTATTACGAAAACTTTACTTCACACATGATCATCCCATCTGCAAAAAAAAATGCAACAGTGCATTAGGGCAGGGTTCACATTAACCGGCACTTATAGCCTTTCTGAGCGTGCAACGTAATTAAAATATGAGATGAAAAGATATTTAATCTTGCCTGTGATTCAGTTCTACTGCAGATTCAGTCATAATGATGCAGAAACAAAATACTATACAGGTCAGAGCCATCTTTTGAAACTTGTTAAGAGAGTTTTTATGTATAGACTTGCACAATAAAAAAAGTATGACTTTATTTAAAAAAAGCAAACGGGTCACACTTTACAATAAGGCTTCATTAGTTAATGTCAGTTAATGTATCTACCAGTGGTGTAATATAACAAATTACAAATACTCAAATTACTGCAATTGAGTAGTTTTTCTCAGGAATGGTAATTTACTGAGTAGATTTAAAAATGTGTACTTTTACTTTCCCTTGAGTACATTTTAGTGCAGTATCAGTACTTTTACTCCACTACTGTCCTTCAACCTGCAGTCACTACTTTATTTTTTCTTGTCTATGGGGATTTGAAAGATCAGTCCTGTGATTCCTGTCCAATCAAATCACAAATAGAAAGTAAATTGCATCATACTGAACAACCTCAAGACATGGGCGCTTTAAAAATGCAGCAAACTGTTTGGAAGCATTAAAAGTGTCCAAGAAGATGTCCAAAATCTTTACACGCAATGACCCAGAGACTGTTTAGATGCATGTAACTGATGGGAAGATGACGGATGTTTACTGTATGATGACCAAAATGGCCTTAAACACCCAGCAGGCACAAGACGTCAACATGACGTCAGATTGACGTTGTACCCCAACGTCGTGGGAATGCTGCATTTTGTTTGGGAATGAAAATTGGCCGATGTCAATGTCCAAAGTCGAACCTAAAATCAACCAAATATCAATGTCTAATGATGTTACAGCTTGATGTTGTGTGGACATTACCAATATGACGTCTAGCAGACGTTGAATTTTGGTTTCCAATACCTGACGAATAAATGTCAGTATTTGACGTCAATATGACATTAGTTTAAGATGTTGACTCGACGTTGAATTTTGGTCACTTTCTAACACAACCTATAATCAACCAAATATCAACGTAATTTGATGCCGTTATTGGACATCAAAATAACATTGTCCTGAGACGCTGGCTAGACATTGAATTTTGATCATTAACTAATACAACCTTATTGTAAAGTGTTACCGGTAATATGCATGCTACAAAATGTGCTCTGTCTTCTAGCCTACTCGTTTATACGAAGCGCTGTCATGTGATAACTAATGAATCTGAATGTTCTGCGGTTTATGCTGCTACAGGCTCATGCTAAAGGGAGTTTACAATACGTATATTAGGCTAAATTTAAAACGTAGCTGCATCTGAAGGACATGTTTGTGTCTGCGATCTCTGTTTGCGAGTGTTTGATTACCAAAACAAACATTATTTTAGTGGATTAACATGCACCGATTAATTATTCACCTTATTGGGGCATTCACACCAGATGCGGCTTATACGAATAGATCGCGATATTCACATGTAATTATACGATTAAACATTTTTAGTTTACTTGCTTCATTCGCGTCAAATTCGCTTCGTTCACGCAAGGGAGGGGCGTCTGTCTGCCTGGTGACTCCAGTTTCGTTGCTAATGGTTGACATTGTTTTTATTGAGAGAGTAGCTGTGCTTTATATGCTTTAGGAAGACTGAAAAATGTGGTAGATTTGTTTGGTGCCGTGTCTGGGTGCATTCGATCCTTCAGAGGCGCAGAAACCATGACCCTAAAACCCGAAAACCGAACCGTGAGAAGTCTTTATTGTTGCACCCCTAGTGGTTAGCGAGATTTCATCAGAACACAAGCTTCTTTCTCTCTGTGTGAAAGAACTAGCAGCTTGTTTGTCGCAGCTGCTCTCCATATCTCCAGGGACGCATTACTTTAACTGCTCATAAATATATTAAAACAGTTAGTCTTGGCAGTTTTTAGTCACTGTGGTCCATTAGTTGCAGGATTGAGAATCACACATGCTTATGCAGACGCACAGACCTTTTGGAAAGATTTGTTTTTTGGTGTTTTCAGTGGTTTTGCCACTGAAAAATATAGGGTTATTAAAAAGAATTACAAAATAAAATCTCATTCTAACTATTTACTAGTGGTGGGCAGAGCGAGGCTTCATGAAACACTGAAACAGTCGAAGCAAATGTGTCGAAGCTTCGAAACGTTTCGAAACCCGTCTCTACAGTGACACCTAGTGGTCATTTTTTATGTATTGCTCTGAAACAGCTTTAGCAAAGAAACAGTTAAGTAAATTGAGGTATTAAACCCCACGTTGTAGAGTTTCAAGTGATTTAGTGGAGCAGTGAGAGTTTCTGACTAGCATGCAGAGATAATGAGTTCGAATCTAGGGTGATGCAGCTATAGATGCTAGTTTTTAAATGCTCTGTTCTTGTAACGTGTTTTGTTTTAACATTGGTCTGACATCCGAATGAACACTTTGAGAATAAATAAGTCTTGTTTTGGTCATAAAAAATGAACATTATTAAAATACATCTAGTCATAATTTCAGAGTATTTGTACAAGTCAGGATTTGAACTTAGGTCATTTGCAGCACAGTTACGCACGGTCCACTAGGCTACATGAGATAGAGGTTTTTTTTCCGACCCTGTCAGCCAAATGCAGATTCGCCAGGTCTCGAAATGCTTCTGAAATGGCTAATGTTTTGAATCGCTTTAGTCATGTGACCTGGTGTTTCGAAACACTTTAGTCACATGACCTGGGTGTTGCAATTCACCTTAGTCACGTGAACTGGGTGTTTCAGATCATGCTTCGGTGCAGTGTTTCGAAACACTTGTGCTTCGGGATCTTGACACTGTGTTGAAACATTAGTTTCACGTCAGCAATCCCTACTATTTATGTCACAGTTCAGACATTGTCTCAGAATTAATACTTTCAATTTTGCATCAATTGTGAGTTTGCATTGCATTCCCAAAGATTTAAGTTGAAAAATCTGAACTCTAAGAGCTTACACTGTAAAAAAAAAAAAAGTTGACTCAACTCAAAATTGTAAGGCAACTTGCTGCAGAGCTTTTTTGAGTTGACTCAACGTTCAACCCAAGTACTGCACTTGACTTGATTTAAGTTGAGTAAACTCAAAAATTTCCTGAAGCTGGTTGCCTTTTTTTTACAGTGTATAAACCAGTATTTGCAAACAATAAAGTTGCAACACTGCCTGACTATTATATTTAGAACTGCCAGTTTATTTTCCAAATGTGAAAGTTGAGATGTAAACTAAGAATTGTAAGAAAATAAGTCAAAATTTCAAGATGTGTAAGTTCAGAACTGTGAAATGTAAACAAAGAATTGCAACACAAAACATAAAAAATTGCAAAATGTGTACAAAAAATGATGTAAAAACTTATAATAATGAGGTGCAAGGTCAGAACTGAGAGATATAAACTCTAAACTGTGAAATATAAAGTCAGAACTTTGAGCTGTAAAACCCAAATATAAAGTCAGAATTGCAAGATTTAAGTAAGTATTGCGAGATGTAAATGCAAAAAGGGATTATTTTTTTTCGTTCGTTTATTGTTTTTTAATACAAACCAGATACTTAACCTGAAATTACAGAATGTAAAACCAAAAAGAAAAGATATTAAGGTCTTGTTTTGGGAAAAGTGCATTAAAATATGTGAGCTTATTCCTACAAGAAAAATATTAGTAAATTTTTCTGATCCTATTGACAGATTTAGACTGACTTAAACACATTTTTTTCAAAACAATATTTTGGTGGGGTTTTTTTTTACATATTTGTACTGAAAAACAAGTCAAACACATCAATAAAAAAATATTCATTATTTTATAGATAATAGAGCTCAGTTTTGGGCCATGGAAAATCTATATTGCCTAAAAGTGCATTAAAAAAATAAATATTTGTACATATGATCTAACTAGTTCATTCTTCTTAAAATAAAATAAAATAAAATAAAATAAAATAAAATAAAATAAAATAAAAATTAATTAATTAATTAATTAATTAATTAATTAATAAAAATAAAACAAATTAATTAATTAATTAATTAATTAAAATAAATAAATAAATAAATAAATAAATAAATAAATAAATAAATAAATAAATAAAATAAAAGATGAACAGAAAGAGATGGTAAAGTGGAAACTGCGGACTCATCCATACAAAATACACACTGCAAAAAAACACAAATCGTTTATGTTAACTTAACAAATTTAAGTGGACTGAACATAAAGCAATTAAGGTGTCCTAAACAAATCTCAAAAGTAGTTTGAACCAGCAGCAAAATATTTTTTTGAGTGTATATCAATCTTTCACAAATATATTTTCATATTTCTCAATCATAAGGTATTTATCATAACAGGCCATATATTTATTATTTTTCAACATTTAGCATTAAATCCTGAACAAATTTGTGATCCAATCCTGTATAAACTCTTTTTTTTTGTGTAAAAACCAGCCAAGTTTTATTGATAATCCAGTGAAACATCAGTGAAACATCAAAGAACAAATCAGGGAAACAGCAAAGATCTTCAGCTCTTAAGAAGAAACATTAAATATTGAAAGACTTTAAGTCAATAATGAGAATATAAAGTGAAACATAGAAACATTATAGGAATATATTATACACTCTGATACTGTATTTTAAAAACATTATAATCATTATAAAATAATATATCAAACAGATTCTTAAGAGAAATAATAAAGAAATATACTGCTGCTGTATAAATATTGCAATTTCAATATTATTAATAATAATATTAATATTTAACATTATTATTATTATTATTATTATTATTATTATTATCATCATCATCCCGATTATTATTATTATTATTACTATTATCATCACCATTATTATTATTAATATTATTATTAATATTATCACCATCACCATTATTATTATTATTATTATTATTATTATTATTATTATTATGTCCAGTGTTCTTATTATTACTGTTATTATTATTATTATTATTATCATCATCATCATCACCATTGTTATTATTATTATCACTAGCATTTTTATTATTATTATGAAACGAAAAATGAAACGATACAGTGGTGTTACACTGCAATATGCATTGCTATACTTTATATAATATCATCATTATGATGACAAAATTAATTAATAAATTCTCAAATTAATTTGGCTTTCTAGTGTGTTTTTTTAAATACCATGAGTATTTAGTTAAATGAAAGTAATTTTAAAAACATAAAACTAAAATCCTTTTCATGAACTACTGTACAGTTAAAGACAAAATTGTTAGCCCTCCTGTTACATTTTAATTCTCATTGAAATATTCCATCAAATTAAGTCATGTTTAAGGACATTTTCACCGTATTTTCTATAATATTTTTTCCTTCTGGAGAAAGCCTTATTTATTTTAGTTTAGCCTGAATAAATGTGGCTTTTAAGTTTAATTATTAGCCCCCTACAGAACAAACCTCTGTTGTCCAATGACTTGCCTAATTAATCTAACTTTCCTAGTTGCATTGAATTAATTGAATCAATTAAACTCATCTTTATTTCTAGAGCGTTTTTTACAATGCAGATTGTGTCAAAGCAGCTTAACACAGATGAATAAAAGAGAGTAAATGTCATAATACTTTAAACTGTGGAACATTCCAGTTTACCCTAGTTAAATTGCACTTTAAGTTGAATACTGTATTACAAAATAACTAGTAAAATATTATAAACAGTCATCATGGCAAAAACAAAAGTAATTAGTTAATATAAACTAGTTATTAAAGCTATTATGTTTACAAATGTGTTTAAAATATCTTCTCTCTGTTAAACAGCACTTAGGAAACATTTAAAAAGAATAAAAAGGAGGGTTAATAATATTGCCTTCAACTCTATATAAAAAATGTCTGCTAGTTATCATGTAAATATTTCTCATTTTCATTTAGATCAAAACAAAAAGAACTACAAATAAAATAAAATTAATAAAATCTATATTTGAATGGTGGCACAGTGGGTAGCGATGTTGCCTCACAGCAAGAAGGTCGCTGGTTCGAGCCTCGGCTGGGTCAGTTGACATTTCTGTGTGGAGTTTGCATGTTCTCCCCGTGTTGGCGTGGGTTTCCTCCACAAGTCCAAAGACATGCGCTATAGGTGAATTGGGTAAGCTAAAATTGTCCGTAGTGTATGTGTGTGAAAAGGAGTATATGGGTGTTTCCCAGTGATGGGTTGCAGCTGGAAGTGCATCCGCTGCGTAAAGCACATGCTGGATAAGTTGGCGGTTCATTCTGCTGTCGCAACCCCAGATTAATAAAGGGACTAAGCCGAAAAGAAAATGAATGAATGAATGTTTAAAACTAATAATAAACTCATGAAAATCAAAGAACAAAGAACCTAATAATTTAGGAAATAATTCAAAATCTGTCTAATAAAAATTTGTGCTGGGAAAAAATGATTCGCATCCAAAATAAAAGTTTGTTTTGACCTAATATATGTGTGTGCGTATTATATATATTTATTATGTATCTGATACACACACATACATATAGAAACAAAACTATACAAAACAATTTTGTCACAGAGATTTAAATTTATATAGAATTTGTATCATATACACATATATTTTATATTTAAATATAAATCAACATTTTCTCAAATATAGGCATGCCTGTGTGTGTGTGCCTCTTTTTCAAATATTTCCCAGATGATGTTTAACAGATCAAGGAATTTTTCACAGTGTTTCCGATAATATTTTTTCTTCTAGAGAAAGTCTTATTTGTTTTATTTCGGCTAGAATAAAAGCATTTTTTTATTTTTTAAAACCATTTTAAGGTCAATATTATTAGCCCCCTTAAGCATTTTTTTTTTTTTGATTGTCTACAGAACAAACCATCTTTATACAATGACTTGCCTAATTACCCTAACTTGCCTATTTAACCTAGTTCAGCCTTTAAATGTCACTTTAAGCTGAATACTAATGTCTTGAAAAATATCTAGTAAAATATTATGTGCTGTCATCATGGCAAAGATAAAAGAAATCAGTTATTAGGAATGAGTTATTAAAACTATTATGTTTAGAAATGTGTTGAAAAAATCTTCTTCCGTTAAACAGAAATTGGGAGGAAAATATACAGGGGGGCTCATAATTCAGGAGAACTAATAATTAAACTGTACATGATAAATATACACAGTACACACACTTAAATTATGCAATTAATCATGATTAATTTTTGCTCAGAATATGCATCCAGCAAAAAGATCTTCACAATAAAGCCGTCTAGACAGACACAAGAAGACAACATAAAGACGACGGCAGCTGCTAACCAGACACGATGTGTCTGATTTAGCACCACAGACATCATCATCCTCATCATCATCATCATAAAGCATCATTTATGCATTCAAGAACAGCTAGACTCTCCGCATTTTTCGAAATCTGCACGGTAAGCATCTGTCAATCTGATCTAAAATGCAGCAGTCGGAATCATCGGGCTCTCGATTATCTAAACGACACAAACGGCCAGACACGGCTCTTTATATATGAACCGAATGAATTTATAATTAATCTGGCTTTTTCAGAAAGCGCTCAGGGGCTGTTTGATTTAACGGCGGATCCTTATCTGCCCGAAATAACAGAGCGAGCGCTTTCTTTGTGGTGGCACGTTCCTGTCTTTCGCAGGCCATCATTGTGAGCTCCCGCTGAGCACGACGCCTCATATTTATGGGCTGAACATGCGACAGCTCAAGGGCAGAGAGCATGTTAACGTCAAGCTGCTGGAGAGAACGTGTGCGCTTTAATAATGCCGTCCAAATCAAGCTCTGCTTACCATTTTACCACTTACTTCCTCTCAGAACTACACTGTAAAAAATGACCGTTAAATAACAGTGTCTGTATTTTGTAATTCACAAGTGTTTTCCATTTATTTACAGTTGTGAATTGCATTATGGGATGTTGATCTCTGCTCAGTTTTTTTTTGTGAACAATTGTTTTTATTATTTCAGTTTTTGTTTAATATAGAAAGGATACAGCATATGACTATAATGTAAAACAGCCCCAAATCCCCACCCCCCACTCAGGTAGACTTGTTCCATAATAACGGAAGTTAAAAGATTGCTGTAAAAAATACAATTAAAAATACAACATTAAGAATAATGTTAAACCAAAGATCTCTGCTCTGTTGATTTTGATGTTGAAAATTCAACTCTACAGTGGTGTTGTCACGATACTGGAATTCGATACCAATCAGTACTGAAATTTTAAAAATGTCCATTTCCCGCTAACATTTGAGCGCTGTTGAGCGAGTTCTTAAACAGAGCTGATTTGCCATTGTGTTCACGTGCTCAACAGAAATGACTGTGATTGGCCGAGAAGGTCATCAGTTCACCGAACTCACCACTGTTTACTGAGTGTAACCACAGATGGAGCGTTTTAAAGCTGTGAAGATCAGTCAATTCATCAGCAGATCGCTCGTATGTCAGCTTATAAACAGACCAGCTGATCTCAACATTTTTTACTGTATTTTTAACTGTAAAATTCAGGCAACCACACCTGACATTTTTACTGTAAATTTTATGGATTTCCTTTACAGTGGATACATTACATATTAAGGGCTCCCACTCTAAAGTCCGGATGGGACTACACAGTAAAAAAACAAATCTGTAAAATGGTAGCTGTGGTTGCCAGTATTTTACTGTTAAAAATACGTTGCAACCCATAAAAGAAATGTCTAATTCTTTACAGTAAACTACCATACTTAATTAATTTATATTGTTGATACACCGATGTTTTGAAGTACTAACATCTACACATCATACCTTTGTTACAACCATAAGCATATGGTCATGGTCTCATCTTCACATGAGAAAGTCATATGATGAACCAACCTGATCTCATGAAAAAACGTAAGTATTTTACAGTCAGTTTAGTGGCTAATTCGTACGAATTCGTATGAGTTCAGTCGTACGAAATTGTACGATTTTAAAAAGGAGGCATGGCACCCAACCCCGCCCCTAAACCCAACTGTCATTGGGGGATGAGCAAATCGTACTAAATTGTATGAATTAGATCTTACGAATTTATACAAATTAGCCACTAAATCAAAAAGTTACGAATTGCCGTGAGATTGCGTTGGATGAACCAATGCTCATATCAAACAACTTTACCCACAAGCAGAGAAACATACTAATATATAAAAGATGCTCAGTGTCATTCACACAACTATGAAACGTTATCATGGTAGCAGACATCAAATTAAAGTAATGGAATAAACATTATTTATCAACATTAGATGTAGCATAAATAATATGAATATATGTTACATTTAAAAAAAATATTTTTTTCTAAACCAGTTATTTTTGCATGATTTAAATACTCAGGATTAGTTGCTTATGTAAAATATTACTGTTTTTATTTTTGCAGAGAATAAGAGTCGACTTTTAAAAATATGAAGTGTATTTTAATCACTTTTAATACCTTGAAGTAAAAAAAAAATATATATGTTGAATATATGCTACTTCTAAAGGTGTATTTCTTTCTAAACCAGTTATTTTTGTATGATTTAAATACTCATAATTAATTGCTTAAGTACAATATTACTGATTTTATTTCTAATCAAACCAATGCAGAGAATAAGAGACGGCTTTTAAAAATACGAAGTGTATTTTAATCACTTTTAATACCTCGAAGTGAAAAAAAAAAAATCTTGTTTTGATCATTTGTGGGGGAATTTGATCATTTTTAAAGCATTTTATTATTTTAAAAACGTGCATTTGACCTTTTTTATAGTTTCTGATTGTCATTTTATTTTGGATGATATTCAATGTACTGATTTGTTGTTTAATTTTATAGTATCAAATATTAAATAGAAAAAAGTCTAAATAAAATGTAACAAATATCTGAATATATGTTACTTTTTGTATAGTTTAAATACTCAAGATTAGTTGTTTATGCTGGGCAGCTAGCCGGCAGCTAGCTCTCTGCAACTCTCACACGGTCGCCCACTGAAGCTAAGCAGGGCTGAACCTGGTCAGTACCTGGATGGGAGACCACATGGGAAAGCTAGGTTGCTGCTGAAAGTGGTGTTAGTGAGGCCAACAGGGGGCGCTCAACCTGCGGTCTGTGTGGGTCCTAACGCCCCAGTATATTGATGGGGACTCTATACTGCTCAGTGAGCGCCGTCTTTCGGATGAGACGTTAAACCGAGGTCCTGACTCTCTGTGGTCGTTAAAAATCCCAGGATGTCCTTTGAAAAAGAGTAGGGGTTTATCCTGCACTGGCCTCTGTCCATCATGGCCTCCTAACCATCCCCATATGACAATTGGCTTCATCACACTGTCTCCACCAATCAGCTGGTGTGTGGTGTGCGGTCTGGCGCAATCGCACACTGCTGGCTGCACTGTGGATGCTGCACACTGGTGGTGGATGAGGAGATTCCCCCATTGTGTAAAAGCGCTTTGAGTGTCTAGAAAAGCGCTATATAAATGTAAGGAATTATTATTATTACAATATTACTGATTTTGTGTTTACTCAAATGAATGCAGAGAATAAAAGTCGACTTTTCAAAAATACAAACAAATCTTAATGCAATATTGTTTAGTGTTTCCATCCTGCTCTTTTCTACAGCACGCCGCTCTTGTTTCAGGGTTGTAAGGGTTAATCTGAGGGCCGGTCATGTGGTTTTCAGGGTAAATATTGATCGCAGATTACTTAAATAAATCGGCTGGCTAGTCCTGAAAGGCTCTGGCGATGGCTGGTTACACACTATCAGTGGACAAATGCTAATGTGTTTTCAAAAGACAAAGCTATATTTCTGCTGGCCCTAAACGCAGCTGTCATTGTGCTCAAACGCTTCTCATTACAGCCCCGTCACACACACACACACTCCTTAAAGTCAGCATTCGTTCTCATTCTCCAGCACTGACTTTTCCTGTTCCACCACTGACTTTTAATAACACGGATTAAACTTGAATTTAAAAGCATTTTAATTAAAGCTGCATTATACATTATACTTTTTTGTATACATTCTTGTAATTGTAATTACCTTTTGGGTGATTGTAATTTCTTTTTGGGGTGATGTTTAATGTACTTTATTTTTGACTAATTTGTGATTTTAGTCTAAGCCATTTGTGGACATTTCATAGTATCAAATTTTCAATATTTAAATATTTAAGCACAAATAAAGAAGTATCTGAATATATGGTATGCCAAAAATGCATATATTTTTCTAAACCAGCTATTTTTGTAGCTGTATTAAATATTTTTTGCAAGACAAACTGTTTATTTACAATTGATTAAATCATCATAAAACTAAAAGGCACTCTATATTGGCAATGATGGGACATTTTCAATAAAATAAAGGTCTATACAGTGGAAAAGGTAATTTTGAGCACCATTTAAAAAATATTTAAAGACATATTTTTTCAACACAATATTAAAAGACTCAAGGGTTCAAAAGATGTTTGATGAATTAAATTAATAACAAAAGACTTTCAAAAGCAAATCATTTCATAAAATATTTCTATCAATAAATATCATTATACAATACATTATATTTGCCTTAAAAAACGAACACAAATTTGACAAAACGTGAGATTTTACCTTTGATTGACAGATTTAATGTACTTTATTTTATGTGCTTTTGACTAATTTGTGATTTAAGTAAGCCATTTGTGGACACTTTATAGCATGAAATATTTAAATTCATTCATTCATTTTCTTTTTGGCTTAGTCCCCTTATTAATCAGGGGTCGCCACAGTGGAATAAACCGCCAATTTATCCAGCATATGCTTTACGCAGCGGATGCCCTTCCTGCCGCAACCCATCACTGGGAAACACCCATACACTCCCATTCACACACATGCCCTACAGACAATTTAGCCTACCCAATTCACCTATAGCGCATGACTTTGGACTTGTGGGGGAAACCGGAGCACCTAAAGGAAACCCACGCGAATGGGGAGAACATGCAAACTCCACAAAGAAATGCCAACTGATCCAGCTGAGGCTCAAACCAGCAACCTTTTTGCTGTAAGGCGACAGCACTACCCACTGCGCCACCATGCCACCCCAAATTTTAAATATTTAAGAGAAAATAAAAATATTAAATATTTATTATATTAATTAATTAATAATTTATTTTATATACTTTTGGCTAAACATAGATGTTTGCCTCAGCACACTATTAGTATAAAATATTAAATATTAAAATATTTAAGTAAAAAGGAACAAATATCTGAATATGTAACTTTTTATTGTGACTGAATAAGATTTTTTTTCTAAACTAGCTATTTTTGTATGATTTAAACACTTTCAAGAGAAATTATGTACAAATAAACAAAACTCTAAAGGTTCTTTATTGTTTTTATGGTTCCTTGAAGAAACTTTAACATCCATTTTAGGCACCATTTTAGAAACATACTTTTTAGGAGCTGTTCACTGACATTCTTTTTGAGGAATAAAAAAGTGGAACTATAAATTCTTCCATTTGGCTGATGTTTTTCAAAAATGAATTATGACACCTTATCAGCACTTCTTCTTTAAGATGTAGATTCATTCTTGCTAACGAGATGCTACATTGTGTTACTGTACATACAATAATACTCCAGCATGCAACAAAAGTCTTATGCACATGTTAATAACCTGCAAAAACCTTTTGAAAGCTCTATTTTTAGTGTCTATTTAAAGTCCGTGTGACATCAAAATGTACAATGTTTATTTTGATAGTGCACGTTGTTAATCTTTAGGTGAACAATGATCAGTTTAAGTTAATCCACACACGAGAAAAGTTTTTTTCTGGTAGTTTTTTGGAAGTACATCAACATACTGAAATGAAGCACTTCCAGATACGTCCAGTTCACGCAGACTTTAAATATGATTATTAAACATGTCTATATCATGTTAGTGATCTTTTTTCAAATATTTCCCAAATGATGTTTAACAGAGCAAGGAAATTTTCACAGTATTTCCTATAATATTTTTTCTTCTGGAGAAAGTCTTATTTGTTTTATTTCGGCTAGAATAAAAGCAGTTCTTAATTAAAAAAAAAAAACATTTTAAGGTCAATATTATTAGCCCCCTTTTGCCTAATCACCCAAACCTGCCTAGTTAACCTAATTAACCTTTAAATGTCTAGTTAAGACTTTTAATGTCACTTTAAGCTGAATACTAGTATCCTGAAAAAATATCTAGTAAAATATTATGTACTGTCATCATGGCAAAGATAAAAGATCAGTTTATCAGTATATCAGTTATTATAATCAGTTATTATTAGAAATTAGAAAATATATTGTTTCAGCATCGATATCTGAATGTGTTTATTCGCAATAGTCACATCACAGAATATTGAGTTTGTATTATAATTTGCTATTTACATCTGTTTGTGATGATTACTTTTATTGAATTATTTTATTGTTCAATTACTGAATACTGTTAGACTCGGAAGACGATAAGACACTTAATTTAATTCTATCTTTTTTCTTTATTGTATTTATCTGCGCTTGTAGATTAGATTTATTATATTTTATGCATGACTCACTCACATACAGGATCATCCCAAATCAATATCAAGTCATCTGGTGAAATTATACTCAAAATTGCAATATACATTTGAAGTCAAAATTATTAGCCCTCCAGTGATTTTTTTGTTTCATTTTTCAAATATTTCCCAAACAATGCTTAGCAGAGAAAGACATTTTTCACAGTATTTCCTATAATATTTTTTCTTCTTTAGAAAGTCTGATTTGTTTTATTTCGGCTAGAATAAAAGCAGTTTTTAATTTTTTTTAATCCATTTTAAGGTCAATATTATTAGCCCCCTTAAGCAATATTTGTTTTTCGATTGTCTATAGAATAAACCATCATTATACAATGACTTGCCTAATTAACCTAACTTGCCTAATTAACCTAGTAAAGCTTAAAGTGAAAATCTTCACTCCATTAAACAAAAATTGGGAAAAAAAATATATAGGCGGGCTAATAATTCACACTTCAACTGTATCTTGTGCTGAACTCATGTAAACAAACAGAAAGTGTCTGCAGTGGGCGGAGGGTCAGTGTGTTGGCTGCAGGCCATCTGCATGTTTCCCGTGGGCTCCGCAGGCTTGACGGAGCTCAAGGTAATTAAAGCAGCGGCGGGTGGAGGCAAGCGGGAGAGCCACAGACTCCCAGCTCCAGTCCTGCCGTGGGCTACAGCGGGCCTGTGGCAGAGCACCGCAACTTAACCAGCTTGCAATTTGCTCTCATGAATATTAAGCACAGGCCAGCCGTGTCTGGGTTAATAGACCCCCGCTCTCCGCCAATATGTAAAGCCCAAGATCTCCCCAGATGCTAAAAAAAAGGCCGAGAGCTGGAGTGCCGCGAATCCCACCGGAAAAGCTGCATTTCTGTGGGCTTTTTTCATCTTTTAAGTGAGATGATTTGAATATGATCTGAATAGTGTCAGAGCAAACGTTCGTTTAGAGCCTCCCCGGTGGTGCGGAGGAGATCAAACGGCCTCTACAGATCTACATCAATTACTAGACGACTCTACAGTGCTGATGTCTGAATCTAAAGCGCTGCGTGATGAGCCAATGAACAAACCAAAGCCAGCGCAGCTAAACCACTGACATCTGACACACAAACACGTGCGTAATACAAACATCAGCTAAGACTAAAGTTAACTAGGAAAACACAATTAATTACTGTATATATATATATATATATATATATATATATATATATATATATATATATATATATATACAGTTGAAAATTATTCGCCCTCCTGTGATTTTATTTTTATTTTTTTTCAAATATTTCCCAAATGATGTTTAACAGAGCAAGGAATTTTTCACAGTGTTTCCGATAATATTTTTTCTTCTGGAGAAAGTCTGATTTGTTTTATTTCGGCTAGAATAAAAGCAGTTTTAAATTTTTTAAAAAATATTTTAAGGTCAATATTATTAGCCCTCCCCTACAGAACAAACCATTGTTATACAATGACTTGCCTAATTAACCTAACTTGCCTAATTAACCTAATTAAGCCTTTAAATGTCACTTTAAGCTGAATACTAGTATCTTGAAAAATATCTAGTAAAATATTCTACTACTGTCATCATGGCAAAGATAAAAGAAAGCAGTTATTAGAAATGAGTTATTAAAACTATTATGTTTAGAAATGTGTTGAAAAAAATCTTCTTTCCATTAAACAAATATTGGGGGGAAATATATACATGTGGGTTAATAATTCAGGAGGGAGAATAATTCTGACTTCAACTGTATAACGAACTAAGCAATACTACACAATCAGTGTCACAAAGAATGATGTGTTATTGATAATATACAACAGTTAGGTGTACAATTTTGCCAACAAAAAAAACATTACATTTAAATCCACAGCAGAAACGTTGTGATCACCAAACTTTGTTTCTGAATGAATCAGCATTTTAAATGAATCAACTGAATGAATGTTTCCATGATCCATTTGAAACTAGAGCCATTTATGATTAAACCAGGGCGGCACGGTGGCTCAGTGGTTAGCACTGTCGTCTCACAGCAAGTAGGTCGCTTGTTCGAGTCCCGGCTGGGCTGGCTGGTATTTCTGTGTGGAGTTTGCATGTTCTCACCTGTTGGCATGGGTTTCCTCCGGGTGAATGAGTGTGTGAATGCAAGAGTGTATGGGTGTTTCCCAGTACTGGGTTGCGGCTGGAAAGGCATCCGCTGCATAAAACATATGCCGGAATAGTTGGCGGTTCATTCCGCTGTGGCAACCTCTGATAAATAAAGGACTAAGCCGAAGGAAAATGAATGAATGATCCAACCTCATGCCAGGCAAACAGCATTTTATTGTGGGCCAAATAATAGTAAGTCTTTCTCTGAATCTGCTTGTTTTTAGAGTTTTAGGCTCACAGAGGAAGATGTGTTTAACTAAGGACACCACACACACACGCACACACACA